>CAJOBZ010000063.1:1645000-1710000 GCA_905332375.1 Pieris macdunnoughi
GTACGACAATTTGTAATAATGGCTATTTCTATGAGAATATAAAACGATCGCTGCAACAATAATTATAAAATGTTGTAATTATTAAGAATCGGACGTCGATATCCGCTAGACGAACGGGTCTACTAAGACCACAGTAGATGGATAGAACAGTGTAGATATATAAAAAAGCTATACTAATAATAATAATAAAGCTACTTTAATTCCATTCCTTTATAAATAGCGTCAGCGTGTGGCTTCGGCAGTCCATCTTTTGTCTGTACACCTTGCAAAATAGCCTGCCCATTTCAATTTCAGCTGTAAGGTAAGTTAGTGCATCTGTGATCTGATTTTTGGCTCTGATGTGGCCACTTCTTATTTTGTGAATTTTTTGAATCATAGGATATTCCGCTCCATTTCTCTCTGGGCACTAGTCACCTTCGACTTCACTCTTTCCGTTAACATCCAGATTTGGCTCCCGTACACCAAGCATGGAAGAATGTTATGTTTAATTAATTTGTTATGTATTTATATATGACGTATTTTTAATTTTGTGTACAAATTAAGTAGACCTTGGACATTAACATTCCAACTTTAATGGTGGGTTTGGACCGCTCGTTCCCAAGGCTACATAAGCGTTACGGATATTGAGAGAACTACATAGTTACAGAGTACGAGGGCTGGTCTATACACTGTGGTGTAACTTTATCCGAATGAAGTGTAATCAGTGGTATTACAAAACCGCTCCACTTTCCTACTCTGTCGCACTCGCTACATCTTGTACAAGGTTCTTCCCTTTGACATTTGATATCTTTTATTTTCTCACATTCTCTAGAAATTGCACAATTGATTTAGATTTTTTTGATAAACGCGATTGGATATAAATACTTTTTTTTTATTTTACAGGTGATAAACGCGGTTTAATCAAATAAGAAGAAAAAAGTATTAAATATATAATAATAAAATTACAAAATTTATATTTTAGTTTTTGTTACATACACGTAACAGGTAGGTGTTCCATTTTTAAATTTAATATTTACAAACATGCACTCGGCATTAGCCGTATAATTTTACTTTTTTCCTTTCCTTATTTAAGTTTCCTGAACTTAGTTAAGGAATTTAAAATATAAAGTAATGGATCCAAGGGGAAGGCAGCGCGACCAGTTGCCGGGGACAGTGACCTGGCTATCTCGATCGCAGCCTCCGACCGGCCAGATGCCGAAAGATGCCAGACAGGTCCGCACTCCACGTTTTTATACGTCTTGAACTTTGGTACGATAAGACCTTACGTAAATAATATATTTATTGTGTTTATTTATTTCAGTAGATTATTTTTGCAAAAACCATACAAATTTCACTATGCCAAACATATAATAAAATTTGTCATTTGTTTATCTTCATATAAAAATTTTGTTATACAGTTCACGAAATTGGATGATTGAATAACGTGGAGAGTCTTACGGGTGCATATGAATGTGTTTGTATTAAAATGGCTCCAGGGAGAAATATCTAAACATTATTAGTTAATAATCTCACAACGACCCTAAATTAAAAACAAGAACCAAGAGCGTAGCAATTCTTTAACCGGCAACGTACAGTATAAATGGGCGGACGTATCACTTAAAAACAGGTGAGCTTCCTGCCGGTTTGCCCACTGCTCTATATAAAAAAAGGAAAATAATGAGAATTTATATGCCTTTAACATCAAACGGTCATACTTCTGACGGACTAATAACAATAACGATACATTTTAAAAATGAATTGTCAAGTTCGTCCCTGTCGTAACCTTTAGCTCGGGGCGATGGGATTAAAAATAAAAGAGCCGGCGTTAATAACGTATTTCTCCGGCCTCTGCACCTCCGCACCTCCCAAGCTACCTCAGGAGCTTCTTATAATGAAACTAATTGAAACCAGTTTTTATAGAAAAATAGCTACAACTGCGACTTTGCTCAATCAAGTGTATTCATGACATTCAGAATGATTTTAAGTTCGTCTAAGTTGGGTTACGAAACTTTTTATTTAATTCTACTTATTTACGTACATTAGTTAAGATTCTGTGATTACATAAAAAAACAAAAGCATTTATGTGAGTACTATAGTTTAATTAATTTTATTATTATATTTAATACTAGTAACTCTTCCTAATTCTTCCGTTTATCTCTCATCTTTGCTTTTATTTTCCACTCTTTAACACTATCTCTTTTATTACATCTTCTAAGGTTTCTGAATATGTCCTTCAAAAACACCTATTCACACACTCATTCTCCTTTTTTTGTTAAAAAAAAATTATTACTATTATTTATAAATTTTTTTTATTAAACTTTTTTTAAACAATATCAAGTTAATCTTCGTTAGGTATTTGTTTTTATTGTGACAATTTGAACTGATAATTGTAACTGAAACTTTATATTATCTTAACAGCTACAGTACGTAACCATTGCCAAAAAATGTAATTCATATCAAGAAATAAATATATCTATGCCAACAATTTTATAATCTCAAACATTAATGCACCAAAACTATTTTTAAATGGTTGACTCTTCAAAGTTTGTAAATAATTCCTTTACAATATAATAAAAACAGTTAATAATTAAGACAATACAATATCTTACCTACAGTTTTCTAATCTCAAACATATTACATAAGCTTAAATCTAGTAAGTACTAAACCAAACAACATCCTGGATTATAGTCATTGGAGGCTTCAGAATGAGAGGAAATGCCTAATTTTACGAGCGGCTTTCATTGCGATTAGAAATGTGGCTGAACACCATTCAATGACTGAAATCCGCAATAAATTCTCCTTTAAACAACATTTAAGAGTTTAAAGTCTTTGTTTTGTTTACATTTAAACTCTGGTTTGAAAAAATATTTTTATTTAATAATGTCAAAATTTATGTGATGTGAAAATTGCGTCTAATTATTTTCTGAAAACTCCTAGGAAATATATCAATATAGCCGTGACAATTTTTAATAGACCAGCTGATCCAACCATTTACATTTTCCAATATACATTACAGTTTCGCCGGTATTTAATAAAATGCGAAGAGAGCATCGTAACAAAAAAAAAGTAAAATCAGTGTTAAAATTCACGATTTCAGTGAGGGTCCGTTTATTTCCATACGAAGAATTTTAATTTCAAAATTGAAACTACGATTAAAGACCTCGCAACTATGTGGATCTAGATTTGCAACGTCTCATCTAAACTAAAACCTTTTGCTATATGAATATTTTGAATGTAATAAATGCACAAGTGTATGAATATGCAAACTCTAATGGTGAGTTTGGGAAGTTTACATTTAACACAAAACAACTCGTTTACAAATAAGATAAAAAACAAAATAAATCAGTGGTGCTACAACCTATTTAGATCTGGGCCTCAGATTTTTGAATCTGTTTCGTGATCATTTCACCTAATAGGCAAGTAGGTGATCAGCCTCCTGTGACTGACACGCCGTCGACTTTTTGGGTTTAAGGCAAGCCGGTTTCATCACGTTGTTTTCCTTCACCGTTCGAACGAAATTTAAATGCGGACATAGAAAGAAAGTCCATTGGTGTACAGCCGGGGTGATATACCTATGAACTCAGGGATGAGAGTCGAACGCTGAAGCCACTAGGCCAAACCTGCTACCAGATATAAAACATATTACGGCATAGACTACGGATTATTCGTGCTAGTGGAAGGAAAATCAAACACTTGTCTACACAAAGCAAGGAATGAGAAATGTATCTCAAACACTTTCAAACCTCAAAATAACACCCGAATATTTAAAGGCTATTAAAATTTATTTTAAGCCAACCTGGGATGTGATTCTTTGGCTCCATAAATTTAAGATAGATGTAATATTATGTAAAAGGTATAAAAACTTTATTGTCTCTATGTTTTGGTATTGATTGTAATTTTTTGTAACTCTTTAGTTTATAAGGAATTTGTACTGTGGTTCAGGCACCAAGTATAATAAATATATTATTTATATTATAAAAAATATAAATTTTAGTTTTTTTTAGAGTGGGAAATGGTATACTAATTCTATAAATATTTTTTTCTGTATTAATTGGATTTAATATCTTTATTATATCCCCTTAGTTTTTGTGTTTTCTGTACTTTTAGTTTATTTATATAAATCAATGTATAAAAGATTTTATAGCATAAGCACATTTATATGACACCGAAAAATGTGTAAAAATTCTTTCTATCGTTATGCAATAAAGTTTCAATAAAATACCTACTATTAACTCGTGACTAAATGAATAAATTATAGGTAGTACTAGTAAGAACTAAGTAAAATCGAGCCACCCATATAGTCAGATGAGTCAGCTTTATTTCGTGAGAAGCCGACAGTTAATTACATAGTGACTATACCAATACAAAAACAGTATGCACTTTAATAATCTATCCATAGATAAAATTGTGGCCAATATCAAAGGCATAATATTACAGAATAATTAGGCATTTAGTGATGCTTCAAAGTCGGCACGATTTTCATATGTAACTCTCGTTTTGTGTAATTAAAACTTTATTAGCTTATTATTTTAAATATAAATTTGACAGTGTTGGTCTAGTGGCTTCAGCGTGTGACTCAAATTCTGGAGGTCGTAGGTTCGATCCCTGGCTGTGCACCTATGGACGTTCTTTCTATGTGCGCATTTAATCGTTCGAACGGTGAAGGAAAACATTGTGAGGAAACCGGCTTGCCTTAGACCCAAAAAGTCGAGGCGTGTGTCAAGCACAGGAGCTACTTAGCTACTTTCCTATTAAATTGACAAATAATCGTGAAACAGATTTAGAAATCTGAGGCCCAGGCCCAATTAGGGTTGTAGCCCCACTGATTTATTTGCTTATAAATTTTACAGGACAATTTTAACTTTGCTAGTTTAGCACGCTATTTAAAAATCGATATTTTGTTATATCACTTGTTTGGCTACTGTATTCAATTATTACTAAAATAGCGCTATAAGAATCAATGCAAACTCATAGGATTTGCTAGTAAAGAAACTGAGGCAACCTTTAGCAAAACTACGTGCAAAGTGTTATAGGGCCATTATTTTACCACGTGCATTCTTTGTACAACTAATTATTTTTAAGCTTTCATTAAACGGGCCTTTGTGTGCTTGTTAACGAGCGAAGTACAGCCCATTTTATTATGTGCATAATTTAGAAATAATATGTTCGCTATAAAGAAACGATCGCTGTTTGTGTATCAGATTTCGGGGATAAGCGAAACAGGTGGAACGAAGGAACTAAGTACGAAAAAGCGATAAATTCAGAAATAGAAACAGTTTGTATATGATACAAAGAGATGATTATTAAAATAACAGATGTTTTGGATACAATTTAAATGAATAATGTCTTAAGTTTATGACACTTTCATCAAAGGACGTCAAGGCAGAATATGAAATTCCATCCGTATCACCTCGACGTCCTTCGTTCTAGTGAGCTTTTTAAGGCATTTTTTGCCGCGTACCACCGCTATGAGGAACTGCCCGTCGATGTACCTATTACCGAACCACTACGACTTAGGCTGCTTCGTGAACTACTACTACATTTAAAGAGCGTAAGTGGGACATTGAGAGTGTCCACGGGCGGCGGTATCACTAAACATCAGGTGAGCCTCCTGCCCGTTTGCCCTCTGTTCTAAAAATTTCAATAATGTCCCTTATTATAGACATAGACATTAGACAGTTATGTCTATATGTTAATTTATTACTAACGAAACACACACACAGAAACACTCAAAATAATAATTATCAAAAAAGAAAAATAACAAAACAATTATGGAAAGAAAAAAAGGAATAAGGCACATTATAAGTGTGTGTGTGTTGTGGTTGTACATGGCCATGGCTCAGCATTATGTTGTGAAGCAGACGTATTCTACAGCGCTAGTCATTCTGTTAGACACCACAACAGTTAGTTTGCGCCTCAGACGCAAAAAAAGAAAAATAATGTAATATTAATAGTTAAAATTAACAGTGTAAGTAAGTGTAACAAAGAAGTCTTGGAAGATATGTGTGTAAAAGTATATAGTAAATAAAAAAATAAAAAATAAGAATAATTGTGATAGATTCCTATAGATACATCTTTTGGGACCACATATTTGTATATTTGACTGGGTCTTTTAATTGTAAGGTTTTAAGATACAAGAAACTGGTTTCATTGTTGTTATATATACTGCCATTATTTAATTTATGTTAGACATATTACATAGTACAATGTAATATACTACTACGAAGATAATGTCCATTTTACGTGCCAATACGAATACTTGTTCGCCTGTTCTAAGTTGCAAATTGTATAATATACACAGGTGCCACATTTATTTTCATTGATAATATCTATGGACCTCTTTTTAGTATACAATAACTAATCTCGATCGTTATCATTGAACGGAAAAGCCTGTTTGATATCGCAACACTGCGGACATTGTTGGGTAACTCTAAAACCTTTGCAACGAAATTAATTATTATAGCGAAAATAACATAAGATAAAAAAGCTTATTAAACTAATTACCATCTAGACTATTATTATTAAAAACAAAAAAACAAAGAACGATTCGGCGGCAATTGATACACAATTTCTAATAACAATAAATACTGAACTTTGACAATATATCTTTGATTTAACTCAATTTACAAAAAGGCACTAATCAGTCGATATAAGGGAACAATACAGGAACAAAACAAGGTTAGACTGATAATGTATATACTCTTTGCTTTTCACTACAAACACAAAAAGTTCACACGAAAATAATAATATTGGGGGCGTAATTAATAATAAAATCAACATTGGCATTATATGGAAAACGGTTACCACAAGTCTTAGAGAAATAACAAAAGAATCAAGCGCGTCGCGGCCATCTTAAATTATGCACAATTTAAAAAAAAATTAAAAAAGTATCTATTACGCATTATTTAAATGTTTTTTACTTTTTTTATTTTGTTTTATGTATTTCACTTCAAAACGGAAAATTAGCTTATTAAACTAAAAATCTATATTCCGACTTGATGCATAATAAGGGAAACTATAAAAAAAATTGATGCAGGCCTTGAACGTAGTGTACCTAATACCTGGAACTAGCAGCTATTTTTTTATAGAACAAACGGGCAGGAGGCTCATCTGATGGTAAGTGATTCCGCCACTCATGGACACTCTCAATGCTAGCAGGGCTCCCGAGTGCGTTGCCGGCCTTTTAAGAATTGGTACGCTCTTTTCTTGAAGGACCCTAAGTCGAATTGATTCGGAAATACTTCAGTGGACAGCTGGTTCCATAAAGTGGTGGTGCATGGCAAGAAGTGTTTTTGCGACACTTCTTGCGCTCTGTCATGGGTTGATAGACGTCAGCAAAATTTACGACACTTTGTATTTACATTCGATACATAGAAGTAAGAACGGAAAAAGAGAAAACTGATATTTTATGTTCACAAATAATCAATTCATGAGCAAGAGTTATAGCAACAAATTATGTTTAACAGACTACATAGTGTTCCCACATAACTCAGACTGTCTAGAATGACGAGAGGATACCACATACCTTCTCACAAAGTTAAACGTTCATAATTATTTACAGCTAAACATAATTCTAGAGTAAGTAATGTAAATATGATTTAACAATATTTTTGTTCGAACGCAATGAGAACAAATATTTAGAAACATTTTGACAGAGAAGAAGACTGGAAAGTTTGTAGGTAGTAAATACATATTTTTTTATATTGACGTTTATAAGTGTTGTGTTACTTATATGAATTAATGGTATTTTAAATTTTTTAACTATTCAAATTGGATAAAATTGATGCATTTATTATGATAATAAATTAATTTTTTTCAGAGTTATCGCATTGTTCGTATTTATATTAAATATAACCTGATTAAATTATCAATTTAATTTCACCGATGTTAGAAAAGTTCACTAGATTGATAAGAACAAAATATTGAATTGCTATTTAAGATTTATACTAATATGATCTCCTTCATTGATTTTGGAGCTGTTCAAGTATTACGTAAGCACTATAGAAAATTTTCAAAGACAACCCCCCCCCCTCCTTGAATTTTCTTTGGTGATTACGTCAACAGTAATTACTTACTTTTTTACACATATTACCCACACATTGTCATTGTATATGTAAACAACAAATATTCGAGGATTCCTACAAAAAATTAATATGTTTATTTACTATTATTTTTGAGAGCTTTGCTTACTTTTGCTGACAAGAGGAGGGGTAATTAATAATAAGTCCCTTTCGTACTAAAACCGTCACTATGTTTTTTAAATATAAAATATAGTTAGAAATAGAAACAAGTTAATTAATTAGTTATCAGATAATAGCGATACTGTGTTTAATTAATTGGGTTTTAGATAAAATGCAAATTATCCTACGCGCTTGCCACTTATAAAACTATTTAACTACAATTTCAACGCAATAAAATGCAAGTGATAAAGTAAAGACTCTTGTAAGCGTTTCATCGTTTTAAGGACTATAACCTAAAATAATACAAATTTAATAAAAATAGTATTAACTGTTGAAGTTACTTTTCACACGAGAATGTAAGTGCGTGCTGCTATTTCACCATGCCTCCTGCTGATAGAGGACAAATCTTTTTTATATTTTTTATTAGTAAAGTTAATTACTTATAGATGTCATGGGCAACATGGTGTAATGGTTGCAGATCCTTACAAACATTTTGTAAAACAAAAACTTGGCAATTAAAAGAGTGGCGGAGAGTTTATTGTCAGTTCTTCTCGCCCTTGATTTAAAAACTGGCAGTAAATGTAAAATTAGAAGCGTTTAATATGTATTTCTTTATTGATATTTATTGTGTTACCTAAATGATAATGATTTTGAATTTGAATTCGATTGTCAATCCAGTGACCCTACAGCTCTTTATGGTGCTTGCAATTTTTGTTGCGTTGTATTTATTAAGGGACGAAAAAATTTAAAGTCATTTGAACAACTGATTCAAAATCAGGACCTGCTTTTGTAATATATCCAAGTCATTATTATAATTAAATAAATACATTACCTATAAACTGCAAAGATATAATGCCCACGCTTACCTGCAACAAAACAAAAATATTATTAGACATTATAATAGATTTATTAAATCTGAATAAAAATCTTAGTAAGTAAATTATTAATTTGTTTTACAAATTTGAGACCCCTATTGCGAAAAAGCCGTAATTTTATTTCACTTGTTCCTGTTTTGAGTACTCATTCACCCATAAGTTTTCCCATTACCTTGGTCTACAGAATCACCATTTGATTAGATACGAAAGTTTTTTTAAGGAATAGGAGGCAAACGGGCAGGAGGCTCATCTGATGTTAAGTGATGCCGCCGCCCATGGACACTCACATTGCCAGAAGGCTCGCAAGTTAAGTAAAATATATAAACTTATTTTTATTCAACTATATTACTTGTAACAATTGCAGTGACTCATGTAAAATGGACGCATTAAGTTTCGGGCTCTGAGTGCTGTAGATGGCCAGTATTAATAGAGAGAAAGCTTTCTTAGAATCGCAAAACGTAAAAACCGATTTTGAAACCTTCTTCTGATTACAGTGCTAAATAAACGAAAAAATTAAATACGTTTTAAAATAAACTGATAGACTTCATAATAATCCAGTTGCGCTATATAGTTCATTGCCTAGGATTTGAAGCCTAACTGCCGGTTGAGAGTTACACTCTCAAACCACTCAGCAGTGTTTGCCTATGGATCTACTATTAATATACTGTATAGATTTTAAGTAGTTTAATTTATTTATAAATAAGTATACACAATTAAGATTCTTAAGATCATACAATTACCTTTATGAACATTTAAAAAAATAGGTAAATGTTTACAACAATAACTACAATAATATATTTTACAGCGTATTACAATTGACTCATTATACATTATATAAAAGGATTTTTTATTCAAATAAATAATAAATGAATTATTAAGTAATAAGTTTACAAAGATAAATATTACAAAAGAATTACAAAAATGACCTTAAATTATAAAGTATAGCATAAAAGCATATCGCTTTTGCGGGTCCACTCCAAATAAATGGGGAGCCATTTTTGGAGTTGGCCAGGAAAGCGTAACAGATTGTGTGACATAAGCTGAGATCACCCCATGCGTAGGAGTCATTAGTGTTTGCTCGTTACATGAATTGGCTGCCTCGAATCAACGATGGTAACATCATGTATATTTACATTACCAACTGATTATATTGTATGGGAATTTAGTAGTATAAGCTTGAGGTATAACCTTCATATTTCAAAAAAATGAGTCCATATATCAAAGAAATCTAAATTCTTTGGTTCTACTATTCATTCAAAAATATAATTCCCGTAATTCTGGATGGTTTTGGCTTTGGTGGGCTTGATTACGATCTTGATCTTTATCCCAAGAAAGCAATAATTGATATAATTGGGTAGGTATATTTACTTATTTTTATTTATTTTCATTGAAGAAGACGAAAAACATCAATATACGATACAAAAATAAAAACTAAACTAGAAGTATACTAAAAATAAGAAAAAAGTAAAAAGCGAAAAAATAAGCTCAAAAAAGTTAGAGATGCATATAGGAAGATGTACAGATAAAATGTGGACTTTAAAGACCACCATACGGCACGGACTAGGGGGTAGAAAGATCAAGAGGAGGAAGCGAATGGGGAACGAAAGCCATGGATATTTGGAAAAAGCTGGAGGAGAACCCGTGGAGGGGTCCCGATTAATGGTACTAATAGAAGTTATGGAAGGATATCTAGTAACAAGACTTTTGTTTAAATAATAAATATAACTGTATATTTATCATATTTTGTAAAGATTTCAAACGGGCTTAATATTATTAAACGAAACATATAAACTAGAACAAAATATCTATCATCTTCATGTCTCTCATGATTATCATTCCACGCTTTCTCCCGGTCACTTTAATAAGGTTTATTACAAAACCTAGCACAAATGACACCAGGCGTATTTGTACGCAGTTAGGTACGCGTGATTGCGCGCACGCGACGTCCGTGACGAGCGACATTCGTTCAGCAAATGTCGCGTGCACCCTAATGACGTTGAAGCTTAAAAAATCGTTAAATTAGGGTTATTTATGGCGCGATGATTGACCAGACAGATTGACTTTTTTATTTAAGAATTTTAAATATTCTCAACCTTAAAAAGAAGCTAATTGTTTAGTACTTCTTCGTATATCCGTAGTCGGTGTAGTCCGTTTCCGGAAAACTTTTTCAATATTAAAAAAACTGATTTTCAAAAACTGTTAAAAATAACATTTCTGTCATAGAAATAAGAAAAACATTTAAACCACATATAATTGTTTTGAAACCAAAATTTGGAATAGTAATAGTAACTAATCGAAGTTTCAAGTAAACTCTGTGTCCTGGTGGGTCTATTTATAAATAGTTCAGTTGCTTGCCAGGCATCTGTGACTTAATAGAGTACAGTTTTGGTTTAGGTTAGGTTAGTAATTACAATATCAAATACATTAAAAAAACCTAAACAAAACCTATATTCTTGGAGCAAAAACAATAAAAGATACTGGAAATACTGCTTAGAGTCGACTTTTATTTAGACCTTAAATAAGATATTCAAGATTATTATTATGCCTGAATAGGTATTGCCACAATACAAATTTATCCTTACAAAGTTGCCATAGGGTTGAACTTCAGATATCGATGAACCAGCAACAAGTTGTCATCTCATTAAAATTATACATACAACAATTAAGAAATTACTATAATAATGTTCGCGGCCCTCGTGCAAAGCGTTCGTTATTTTCCCAGGCTGATTGCCAGGGAATACATCAAAAATAAACCTTTATGAAGCTGTCAATCTTCGAGAGCTTTCTATTCTACTCTGAAAGTTAGTGGTTCAGCTCGCCATAAACATTGATAAATTTTAACGAGCCTCCGTTTAATACTCGCACAAATAAGCTAGTTACATTAACAATACATAAATGTTTATGGTAACATCCAGTCCAGACGGGTATAAAAGGTAACGGTGTGTTTGCATGTCACACGAAGAGATGTCCGTTAAATAATTTACGGGAACTTGGACAATCGCCTGCTTTATCGACGATGGCTCAATCGAACAGCACTACATTTAATAAAGCGATCGAAAGAGCTGTAATGCAACGAATTTACGAGCACCGTTAGCGTACACATAAAAGTCGATAAAGCAGTTTTTATCGATACCGCTGCACCGAGTTATCGACACGATAACTTTATACGTACCGCTTTAGTTTGCGAACTGTGAACCAGTTTTTTATCTCATTTTATTACGTTGACTCGTTTTTAGGGTTCGATATCCGTAATGTAATATAATCTGGTTCACAGGAAAATTGTGTGCACGGTGATAATTGTATGGCGTTCCTTACTTTCATGTTTCAGTGGTGTAAATCAAAATTATAACGTCAATATAATTGAGCTTGTCAATGTTAACTAGCTATGAAATTAATCCTTAGGTAGAATGCCTGGTGAACCCCGAGGGCCCATCTTAAAGGCGTGTGAAGGAGAAGAAGCTCGAAGGTGGGCCTGCGCAAGCGCATTATTAGCTCATTTAAAAAACAAAATAACAGCTATGACATTAATAAAATCAAATTTTAAATGTAATTACACACACAGTAATATATACCTTAGCTACTACATAACACAATACATTACTTCTTTTTTAATTATTACTTAAAGTTCACTTTTATTTAATGTTTCAGTGAATGGAAAATCACAACGAAGTAATTCTGTACAATTAAGCTAGTAAACTCGCTATGAAATTAATAAAGTCAACTTTGAAATGTCAGTGCACACATGTATAACTTACATATACTTCTCTTTTATTTTTTATTGATATGTAGGTTAATTGTAAACAATTTAATTTGTATTCTGTCGTATAGGCAATGTTTCTTCATGTATATTGGGCAACGAAAACATATCTCTCAATCTATCTACTCAATAAATTCAGTTGTAATTTGCAAGGCTTGTAAGGTTTTATTCATATCGGACCCAAAGCTTTTTTTCACTGAGTCAATAAACACAAAAACGGTGTTCATGTAATGAAAAAGAATGGCAGAAAGACTCTCGCCAGTTCTCTTTTGTTCCGATCCCTAATTTGAGAACTGACTGACGTTTATAAGTCTACAAAAGTTGGCTACACGAATAAATATTATTGACCTACCGCTGGAATAGTACTTTTACTATACAATAATTAAGATGGTAGCCAATAACCGAAGTAATTACATATTTTGGTCGGCAATCAGTCAGTGAAAGCGCGGTTTTATCTCAAATTATTGTTGTTAACATTCCGCAATAATTCTATCAAATTGTTATGAGGCAGAACTAAATTAATGTCTAGCTTCTGTTGCTTCAATTAAATTTAAAAAAGCAGTGTTGGCCTAGTCGCTTCAGCGTGCGACTCTCATCTCTGAGGTCGTAGGTTTGATCCCCGGCTGTGCACCAATGCACTTTCTTTCTATGTGCGCATTTAACATACGCTCGAACGGCGTAGGAAACTATTCTCAAAAAGTCGACGGTGTGTGTCAGGCACAGTAGGCTGGCGATCATGAAACATACACAGAAATCTGCGGCCTAGGCCTAAAAAGGTTGCAGCGCCTTACTATATTCATACCATAAATTATCTATAATTAGTTAAATTACGAGTACAGTATATCACTTTATAGGGAAGCAGAATATATAACATGTGTAAGCAAGCAAGTGATTTAGGTGATTCTTACTGCCTACCCGAAACCATTAATTATATTGCCGGAAATCGAACCTAGCGTTATCCTACGCGTTTAAGCGGTAGTAAAATAGTATTGAACAAATGGCCAATACACTAAATGCATTACGTGTCTAATTATCCTGTATCATTCCTAAACAAAGAGTAGTCCTAGTTCGATACTTTTGAGCTATCACACAGTAAGGTATTTTAATGGCAGCGACAGGCATTAAATAATTTCCGTAAATACCATCTACATTAACGATTTCATAAAGCCATACGGTAATATTAAATGTTTATAATCTTATCAGTGACAAAGTACACCAAGGTGAAATAAAAACATTTATTACTCCACACAGAAGCAGCCGCGACCGGCTACTTGCGCGTAAACATTTTTATCGTTAAAATATAAAATTTACAAATCGACACCGAAGTAAAAACAAAAACATTCGACGATCTCGCGAAGTTAAAGGTGTTATTCTGAAAAACGTTTCGAGGATATTCGTTTGTCTTTTAGTTTAATGTCAGCGCTTTCAAATGTTTTTGCGGACCACAATTAGTTTAATATTTTAATTACTAAAAGTAAATCAGCCGAATTGCACCTTTTTTAAACTTAAGCATCTCACGTATTCTATTCACTGTTCATTACAATACTCACTCACTGTAATTTAACATAATATTTGCCTCCAACTTTGATTTCGTTTCCTTTCGAAAAGAAACTCTTGAGCCGTGGGGTTCAAGTGCATAGGCCTTCAGTAAAGATGTATGTTGGTGACTGGTAGATAGTACTGGTGACCCCAGAGATGGTGCTTTACTCGCTCAACGAATAGGTATCGCAATACAGGTAGAATTGTCACAAAAGTACACTGTCACGCACCCATTTTTAATTACCTATTATTATTACTTTATGAGTTAAGAATATTGTAACTATTTGACACAAAGAAATGACGAAGTATTTTAGTTAGAAGAGTGCAATTAGAATTTCTAGTCTGTCTGTTCGGAACTGGTAACTTAATATCTGTACTGGCCAGATAGATTTGTGTATTGTAAATATAAAACTTATGGTAAAACTACAAATAGATAATCATACGATTTAAAAAAAGGGTCCGTGTACTTATGTACGCGCGTAAGAAGTTATACTTATTTGGCATTATTAAAAATAGTTTTTGATTGCATGCAAATAATTAATTACAATTAAAAATTCAAAGACTGGAAAAGGAGTCATTATAGTCAATAAAGTTCAGTTAATAAAAATTTATTATTATTCTCTTACATTAAGTGTAACATAAATTCTATTATTATTCGAATGTTTTTAAATTATGTCCAATGCCGTAGATCTTCCGTGGGCAACTTCATTCTGTTAATTTTGTGTCACGGTGCGCGCGCATCTTCATTCTGTTAATTTTGTGTCACGATGCGCGCGCATCGTAAAATTTCACTCTCATCAATTTATCATAACGCGCCTAAAGAAGTATAACTTCAAAAACTATGCATGGGATTCATATTAGCGTACGTAGCATACGTAAATGTATAAGCGAACGACACGAACGTGAAATCTCATTCCCAGAATACGACCGCATTACCGCGACATAATAAAATACCTCGATAACAGAAACTGTATCAAGCATAAACATTTTACAGCGGTCCCCGGACTTTACTTAATTTCACTCGTAATTTTTAATATTCGCAATCCTAACGTTCTGCGTATTAATTTACCGGGTCATTCCGCTAAGTGCTTATTTATCGTAAATTAAGAAATTTAATTGTAAAAGTTCGTATTAAAACTGGTTAAGCATGGATTTAGATCTATATTGCATTTTAAACGGTAAAGTGAATGTATATAAATATCGAAAAGCATTGGTTTATCGTACAAGCTTGATTCAGCCGCGTGGGCGTATATTTGGCAAAACTTTTTGCAACCTCTTTAATAAACGTAGCATTTAAGTCAATTTATATAAAGCCATAATGAATTATAGACTATGCCAATACGGTAAAATAAAAAAATAATATTTATGAGATATAATAATTATATTATATAAAATTAAGGTTGAATAATTGATCCGTTACCTCAAAAAGAATTTCATTTTTCGCTAAATAATTACAACTAATTGTAGATTCCTAAAAAAGTTTTTAAAATAATTTACTTGAATATTTAAAGTTACATATGTAAGTAACAATTAACTTATAACCTTTCGTATACTCGTATGTAACATTCAACATTTTTTTTCATTAATAAATTTTAATATAGACTTATTCCCTTCTGTTCTAAACGATAGGTTAGTACAAATACAAAGTTGCCTTTCCCACTGATATCAAGAGGAGTGGCGCGTGCGCCGCCCACACACACATTACCAATTCTAATACATGGATTCACACACGTTATCATATATTTACGACGGCAAGCATTTATCATTGTAATAAATAATATTCTTGTTCAATCAATTTCGGTATATCAGCTTAATATAAGAAACGTTTTATTGAATATATATTGTAACCGGTTACTACTCTGTGTTATTCAATTTAATTGACAAACACATTGTTTAAAAAACATCGGGGAAACAGGGCAGGAAACTCAGTATGCACGCTCTTTTCTTGAACAACGCTTACTTAATATTCGACGAAATAAGTACATATTAAATAAAATAAAAAATAAATATAAATTTACAATATTATACATTTTTATTAAACCTATTTCATATTTACAATCAAGTAAACAGTATTTAAAATTGTCTTAACCTAACAAAGTAATAATAAAAATTATTAAAAAGAAAATCAAAACAAATTTAAAAAGTTTGGTCCCGTTGGCAGTGTACCTTTAACGCTGGCAGCATTTCCTCGCTGTATTGCGATACTTATTCGTTGAGCCAAGAAAGTACCAGCTCTGGGGTCACCGGTACTATCTACTAGGCGCCAACTTAAATCTTTAATATAAATGTATAAAAAAACGGAAAGAGAAAAGTGGTCGAGCGGACTAAATACAAACGCGACGAAACTATTAACAAATTCCTTCCATAGTAAATTCTATATCTACATGAATACAGTCCATAAATCGTGTAGTGCTGATGACTCGGCAAAATTTCCTCAACTCGGCTTGTCAATCCTAAGCCGAGCTGGTTATGTGGGCCCTGACATGCACTATATCATTGCAATTATCGACAGTGTATTTGCATTGCATATTTATTTTAACTAGGCACGGTGCATGCCTTTGTCCATTGATATTCTTGAGCTTATTTTAAGGGAATAAAGTTTAATAAATCATATTACAGTGTAAAGTCTTTGTAGCGAATTTCAAGGGACCGAGCATTTTTATACGTTATAGAGAGATTTCGTTATAGAGAAGGAAGAATTAATGTATGGGTATTAGGTTAAACCAAATAAATTTATATCATTTTTACGTTATATTGGTTAGTTATAACGAATAACGTTATAAAAAGTTTACACTGTATTTATATAATGCGGTGTACAATTTTGAGTTTGATTTCAAATTGTTTTGTAAGCACAGAAGGATGATTACGAAGAATCTATTAAACAGATGCAGAAATATCCTATACCTTATTAGGAAGATATAATAGATATAAGATATAATAACCCAATAGAAAAAACTAAGTCAAATGTTTCGTGTAAATTTTTGAAAAGACTTTTGGAAATTATATGGCTATTTACTAGATACTGACCTGTTAGTAACGTTATTTGTTGTGTTATTAAGACTTTTTATTATTTTAAAAAGGGCAGTTATCACAGCTACATACACAATACTACATCTAATAAGTTTGAGAATTAATTAGACGTTGGGTTTGTAAAATCCCTAATAGGGATTTAGATTCATCATTTAATTTAAAGATATAAAAACCAAATAGTAACTTATTTTCCAATTAGCGGTACATTACATTTGTTGTAAGACAAAATTATAACACCATTATAGTACCGATAAACATAACAAATCAGAAATCGTTCACCACCTAAGAGTACCGTCAGTAAAGAAATCAGAGGCGAAAATTAACTTGTAATCATTTCTATTTTAGGTGTAATTTATGTACACTTTTACTGTTGTTGTTAATAAAAGTAAGTCGTTTAATACTATTTATGTATTTCAAGTACCAAATAAAAAAACTTAGGCCAATACCTAGAGGTTGTAGTGCCACTGTTTTTTTTATTAATGATAATTTCTCTTTTCATCATTAGACAAACGGGCAGGAGGCTCACCTGCTGCTAAATGACCTCCGCCCATGGACACTTAAATTGCCAGAAGGCTCGCAAGTGCGTTGTCGGCCTATTAAAAGTATAGTTGTGTTATGTTTGTATTCCAATATATAGTGATATATGTTTCAGGAGTTAAAAGAATCGTAATTGATAAATCCGATAAATGATATTTCCGTAAAAATACCGAAAACATTACTTCCCAGTTATATTATTAAAATACCAGCACATTAAACTCTGAGTACTGCAGTAAAATTTAGAACTTCATACAGCCATATTAAAACTGTGAACCATAGACTATCATTTTATATATCATAGCAACTAAAGCGGGCCATAGACGGACCGCATGTTGCAGTCAAGACCGACTGCAATATGCGGTTTGCTCAGAAACTGGTCGAGGGGTCCGTGTATTGCGAATATGAATTTAGTATGGAAACTGCAGATAGCCGTGCGGCGAACGCATATTGCAGTCGGTCTTGACTGCAACATGCGGTCCGTCTATGGCCCGCTTAAGCTACACTGGTAACCATGGCAACCGCATAGATGAAAAAGATGGCGCAAATAGTGGGCAAATGTTGTAGGCCTAAAATATCCCTGACGTAGGCCAGGGTTTCTCTCTTGTAAGCATAAAAAAAGCATGGCACGGTGGAAAGGCGAGAGCTTTATTAGAAATTCTACGTATGCTGACGGTACATTAACACGTCGATCAATTTATCAATTCGTGAGCTTAACACTTCCTTAACAACTTTAATCATTAAATTACGTACAGTCATCACGCACACCACACTTCGACAGCTATTACGCACTTTTCGTATTTAGGGGAAAGCTAAGCTTTTATTGCGTGAAATTTTAGTACTTTACCCGTGCTGTAAAACTATTATAGACCTTTTAAATTTCTCATAGGTTATTAATGTGACCATAAAAATAAATAAGCTAAAGTGGAACAGAAAAGTGGAACAAGAAACTACTAAACCGGTGCAAGGTACAATAAAGGAAAAAGAGGAAGAAAACTAAGAAGGTGGTACATGGAGTGGCACAGTGCAGACAGAAATGGCGGTATTTGGAGGAGGTCTTTGCCAAAAAAAGGCACACAGATACCTAAAAGAAGGAGATAGAAATATAAATGTGTTTAAATGTAAACGTATCTGAATTCAAATGCTATTATAATTATTATGTGTTTATTATCTTTGGTTTATCTTGCTAAAAAATAAACAATTAAGTTCTCGTTTTGGTCAAAACTCACTGATATCCAGATTGAGGATTCCGATAAACGAGCTAGGTCCATAGTTCCTCTCACACTTTGAAATCGATTTTCCTGCAGTTTTTTTGGTTTAATATTTATTTATCTCTTCGTGTATGTTCTGTTTGCCTATAAGTGCTTGTCAGATAAAATATTGTATTTTATTTCTCCTCTACCAATGTATCAGTGTGCCGAGCGTTGGCAAGCTTTTATAAATAAATAAATTACTATTCAACTGTTTTATGTTCAAATACAACACCCATGAAAGTCATTTAAGTTGATTTTGAAGGTACAAGATGTCCTATCTTTTGGCGTTCTTTACAATAGACTTACTTACTTAATAGTGAAATGCAATTACCGTATTGCATATTAAAAAATTTTAAAAACAAAAGAAAACGTACAAATGGCACCATAATCCAACCACGCGCATGCGTATGGCAGAGCAAAATATAATTGATAACCCTTTGTTTCGGTATTGCATTTACAAGTACGTTATTATGGAGCTAACTCCACAAATTGGTTTCTTATAACCTCCTGTATAGTTTATATATTTCCATTTTTGTTCTACGCTTGAAACCAAAATCTATTTCTATACGCTAATTCGTTACGTCGCTTAAATTGTATCAAGCCGCGGTCGTGCGCCGGTGCACGGAAGTATGGAAATGTGCACCTGCCACTCACGCCACCCACTGCGCCAGATAAACGAGCACTTAGACCCCGCTAACTACCTATGCCCAGCCTCTTCTCGCTTGTTGCTACCGTTTGATTGAACTGAGCGCCGATACAAATATTAAATGTCCTTTGGAGTCCTCGGAATCCCACAAGACAAACGTTGTATAAGCTCGCCAACAACTGAAGCTTTATATCGTCAAGTTCACTCTGGGAGTTTCATTTTATCCTATGTATGATCAAAGTCTACTAACTGATTATTTTTTAATTCTGAATTATGTTTTTTTTATAAGTTAAACAAAGACACACTTACTTAAGGCTAATACGAACTAACTTAACCTAATTTATTAATAAGGATATTTAACATAAGAAAGTGTCCAATAACACTACTTACAGTCTCTATTAAAGGGAATATTCTCTGTACTTGTGTAGGTACTATTTTTTATCCATTTGCCACTGTTTAGCACTAAAGACTAACGTGCACTCACACATAGAAAACCGCCATTAATATATAAAGCCGCCAAGACCTAATAAGCTTTCGAGGTGTTAGTGCTTCATAGGCCTTATATTAATAAGTATAAAATAATACTGCGTATTGTTTTATACTGATGTATTTGATGGATTACGTTTCACCTGTGTAGCACCATGCCGGCCACACAACGCAGCCTTCGGTGTCCTCACGACGAGAGATTGAAGCCAACATCAGATTGGAATTGAAGCATCGGCTGCGAGCTTCCTGAAAATCAACAACTTATTAGTTTAGAGCTTTCGGGCAATGCTGCAAGCTTTTATTTTATTTGTAAGCAATGATTGAGCATATTAAATTTACTTACGTTGCATTCGGTCCAAGTTTAGCTCGTCCAGGTTTTTTAAACTATTTTTTTAATGCGTTATATCAAATATTCTAATATAAAAATAAAGGACAACACGCCAAATGATAAAAAATCTAATAATTTAAATAAAATACTTTAGAATATCTTTTTTTTGACTACCCGTGTCCAGTGCAGTTAACATCAGTGTTGTTGTTCACTTATGCGTATTTTTTAAATTAAATAGGTTTTATTTATATGTCCAATAGCACAAATTATTGGATTATTTAAATACAACAAAAAAGTATAGCTCCACATACAAGTACTACTGTTTGTCAATTAAAAAGTACAAAGTTTCGCCGTATTTGTTGTTTAAAACACACTGGAACTAATTCAAATTCCAGTCAACTGCTAAGATAAATCTACGTTAAGGCTTTAACCCAGTAAGTGTGAAAGTGTACGTGAGAGATCTGAGATTTGAGGTAAGTGATACCCCATTAGCCAGTTGAAAGCTGACTTCAGTTTAATTTGAATAGCGATCAAATGGTTAGCACTCGTTGAAATGTATCGTGGCGTGACTAAACACCAGCCACCTTTAGCTATTTATTGCGCTAATTAATTTTAAATTACATAATATTAGATAAGAAAAAAGTGTTGCCAACATACGAACTTGCGCACTGGGTATTAATTGATATATCATTTGCATTTAAGATATTTAAGAATCAGGTTATTGTATCAACCTTTTAACTAAATTTAAATTTCGTGTACCCTCCAAATACCGCAGGCATTATCCCATTTGTCCCTTTCAGAAGAACACGTTTTGGCCAAAACTCACCGATATCCAGATTGAGCATTCTGATAAACGAGCTAGGACTGGATAACCATAGTTGCTCCACTCATACTTTTTTATAATTTAAGTTTTTGGGTTAATTTTTTTTCTCTTCGCGTTTGTTATGGTGACATTAATTATTGTATTTTATTTTTCTTGTACCAATGTTTCAGTGTGCCGAGTGTTGGCAAGCTTTTATAAATAAAAATTTTTTTTGGGCATGGGCAATTTTTTTTTAATTTGTCGAAGTTTATAACCAGTAACCAATATTTATCAAAGCATTTTTTTCTACAAGTGACCGCTATATCATCAACACACCGACTTTAATAGTTCAGTCTCTTCCTCCAGGTGTTGCATCGTGCACAAGACATTACCACAACCATTTTCATCAATTGCCGATTGACATTTTTTATACGGAATACAGGATGTTCCAATATAATTGAAAATTATTTATAGTCACAATTCCTTAAATTTATTATATATTGGTAACTCGTGTCCATGTTTTTAAACACACGGTTTCTAAAGAGGTGTTTTCCTCAAACATTTTCTATATTATATGTTAGGTATGCCCGGTCTACCATTTCGGGACCATGGAAGCTCGATATGACGGAGCCCGCTGTACGGTTTTACGTTTTTGTCATTGCGGGCGTGAACTAACCTAATTATATCTAATTAAAACTAGAAGAGAAACTAGTTAGGTCATAATAATCTAGAATTGCGTAAAGAAAGTCTCAAGCGTGCCACCCGATAAACACCGTAATTATTCTCGCAAGACAAGTGTCATGAGCACATGCCAATTAAATAATATTTATTTTTACGTCCATAAATCTACATTTAATGGGGCCTTTAATGTGAAACGTTCCGAGGTTTCTATCACTTTTACATAATTGTAGATTATAATTCATTTGACACAAATTCATGTGAATGATTTATTTCGAAAGATCAATATTATATCTAATATATAAAATTCTTGTGTCACAATGTTCGTTCCCATACTCCTTCGAAACGGCTCGACCGATTTTCATGAGTTTTTCATCAGTCATCAGTAAGTCTGAGAATCGACTACTTCCCCCCTAAAAAAAATTTGACAATTTCTTTTGTGTTTTTATTTCTTTATGACACAGCATACAAAAATACATACAACCCCCAATTTTCACCTCTCTACGAGGAATCCCTATTTTTTAGTATAGTAGATAGTTATTTTTATTGAACTAAAAAAATGTTTCTTAGAAATAATATCCGTGGCAAAACAACGTTTGCCGGGTCAGCTAGTTTCTCTATAAAAAGCTAACTATTTTACTTGAACTATAAAATTATTAGTAGCGAGACGAGTTGTCTGTTTGGTGTTGTGATTAGAAGTAAGGTAAAAATATAACAGATTTTTATTTAATAATATTTTATATATTCTCGACAAGATACAAGAATACTAAACATACATAATATATAAAAAACAGTTGTCGGAAAGCAAGTCCCAGTATCATAAACCCTATTACAGTAAAGGCTTTGAATTTGAGTTCAACAGAATGTTCTAAATTTAAAAATTCCTCTTCTAAATCTATGCTGTAATATAAATTTATGACATTAACAACTTAAGAAAGATATAGCTTGTATTTCCCGTTCCTTTTTTTTTTATAGAACGAGGGGCAAACGGGCAGGAGGCTCACCTGATGTTAAGTGATACCGCCGCCCATGGAGACTCTCAATGCCAGAGGGCTCGCGAGTGCGTTGCCGGCCTTTTAAGAATTGGTTCCTATACAACATCAAAAGCTATTAAAAAAAAAATAATATAAAATAGTTGTTTAACATCCTATATAAAACAGCAATGCCAATTACGCGGCACGAAGTACAGCCACCACCCAAGAGTCCAAGAAATTGGAGTCGTGCTCATGTTGAACTAATAAGATCAGTTTGTTCCAACGATTCTATTATATGACTTTACTACCTAACATACTATTAAAGTATAAACTAGCTAGTACTTGGACTTCAGTTTTGGTCATGTAATTAAATTTGTTTACTCATTAAAATCATTTAATCGGTCGTTTTTCCGCATACTTTTGTGTAATTGCCGAGTAAACTTGTTAAAAAACGAAATAACAGTATTGAAATAAAAATTTATATTTTATTAGTATCAACTATTTCTTCAGGTTTACATATACACATTACTTATATGTATGAAAAAAAGGCGCGTAAGAAGTTATACTTCTTTGGCATTATTAAAAATAGTTTTTGATTGCATGCAAATAATTAATTACAATTAAATAATCAAAGACTGGAAAAGAGGTCATTAAAGCCAAATAAAGTTCAGTTTACATTTGAAAAATTAAATAAATAAATATTTATTATTATTCTCTTACATTAAGTGTAACATAAATTCTATTATAGTTTAAATTATGTCCAATGCCGTAGCATCTTCCGTGGGCAACTTCATTCTGTTAATTTTGTGTCACGGTGCGCGCGCATCGTAAAATTTACCTTCATAACGCGCCTAAAGAAGTATAACTTCAAAAATAATTAATAAAAACGTAAAACAAATTTAAACAGTTTGATTCCTGTGGCGGGGTATCCTTAACGCTGGCAGCATTTCGTCGCTGTATTGCGATACTTAATCGTTGAGTAAGTAAAGCACCAGCTCTTATCTATTGTATGAAATATCATATTCTATATATGAAGAGATAAGGTCATTTAAAGAGTTTTTACATTAGTGTATGTAATTATTAAAGGTAATTTTAACAATATTTGATTAAACTGTTCGTAGTATATCTTGTATATTGCATATAGCTGACGCAGCTTAAATTGTAAGACGCGTCTTCAAACATAGTTGTCTAATATATGTCTTCATATATAGGTCAGCAACTCACTACAGATATTATAAAACCTAACCTGTAACTGACTTTAAAAATAAGTTCTAGCTCTATGCTTTCGTTGGTGTTAAAAATATTAATAAACAAGAATTATTTTATTTATATTTTAAGCTACGACTATAGTATACTCACCAATCAAAACAATAGCTATTCAATATTAATTTGAAGTTTCAAGTGCAATACAAAAAATCAGGGTCAGTATAGTGAATGTCAAGACACTGTCATAGTCCGAGTCAACGTTACAAAAAGTATCGCCTTTCATATGGCTTTGTATGTTGATATCTGTCATTTAAATCAAATATACATATATTTATTTGGAACAATCCCAATTTAAAGTACACTTTTTAGTTCCGTCAATACTAAACACTGAATCAGCGCCCTTGTTGAGTATATAATACAAATGTAAGAGATTACAGCTTTTTTTATGCCCATGGACAGTTACGTTAAAGGCTCGAACGACCGGTTTTTTATTTAAGAATTGGTACTTGAAGGACGATAATTCCAATTGGTTCGGAAATACTTCATTGAGCAGTAACCACAGAATGGTGGTGCGCAGCGAAAAGTGCCTAAAAATACCTCAGTTGTATAAGAATTAGAAAATCTAATATCAATTAAGTTTTAAGAATTTATGCATAACACACCTCTAACGAGGTTTAAAAAAAAACAAATACATGTATATTAAACACTTCTCAAATCTCACAAAAAATAAGAACATTTGTAAATATTTAAAAGCTTCGTCAAACAGCGTAATAAGATTAATTTAAAATCTTATTACTCATTATAGTCAATACAGCGCGGTTTTCATTTTTTATGCACAGATTATAGTAAACAATATTTTAATTACATACTACGAGTAAAAGTTACTTTACATAACTCGCAGACTAGTACAAACATCATTAATTCGATTAAGTTGTAACATTAACGATAGAACCAGTAACGGAAATACTTTATGAATGGCACTGCGCATTCTAAAATGATTAGTGTTTAGAAACAATAGACCACACCGCGAAAGTTAATGTTGCCATATTTCAAAGAAAACGACCAATATCTTGTATAAAATAGTCTATCGATTGGATTGTCTGTAATAATAGTAAAACTTGCATACTATCCCGGTGGTGACAAAGCATGAGCTTTACTTTGTTAGAATATAGCTTAAATTAGCTTTTATTTTATATGAACCAAGCTTTTTGAATTAAGAATACTAAAAAGTTTTAATATTCTCTAAATTTACGGGTACTAACAGCCTTCAGAGACTATATGACGATATGACTTTATAAAAAAGAGACTATAAAAAACAAATGAACTACATATTCGTGGAAAAACCGACATAATTAGATTCGTAAATACCTGCATGTATAGTATATATGTAATAGCGTTTTTGTAATTATAGTACTTAACAAAAAATATTTGCGAGAGTTCAATGCGAGTTTATTGCATTATTTATAAATAATTTTATGTCTAAAAAGATTTATTTATATGTGAAATACCTCCTCTCCTGTCTCTTGTTGATTTCTATTGGTTGTCTGTGTTAAATCCTACTCAAATTAGATCACTAATTAAAAATGAACTTTCGTTCTATATTCAAAGCACGATTTGTGCCAAGGCTGCGACCAAATTGACCACCCACAAAATATTATAGGAAATGTAACCTTTTTGGAGCCACCATTAATTCACTGTTGAAATGCGTTTATTGATTAGGTCGAAGGTAAGCGGCTGGTTCAAAGCGGGGGTCCCGTAATAATGATTTATTCGATGTGCGGACCTTTGAGTTATTGTTACTGGTACTTAACGACCTCACGAGTGGATACTAGTTAAATAACTCAACTATACAATAATTCTAGTTTATTTTATCCATACACGTAGTCATTAATATATTATGTTTGGTCAAGCTCAAATTGGGTTATCAGTTAAACAATAGTATATAGGTAACTCAAACTCAAAATAACTTCATGTAACCAAGTACACATATGAACGGCAAAAAATATGTTAAATTTATTCTAAATTTACAGTACCAGTTCGCAAGTTCGCAGGAAGAACTGGCAAAAAGTCTTCGCCACTCTTTTTAATCACCAAGTTTTGAGTCATACTAATTGTTTGTAAGGCAGGCAGAACAGCCATACAATTATTTAAACTAGAGCAAATCAATCCCATGGATTAGAGTTATTTTAATATATAAAGTGTAAGAAGCTAAAATATATAATTAGTGGAACATACGAAACGGAGATAGACTTTTATAGACACAGACCACAGAATGTCCTAAAAAGGAGCTGAGAGCGATGTTATATGTCTAAGAGAGCTTTTGATGTAAGCTTAAATTATATATTCAGATATAAGTCAGGTACAAACCAGGCAGGGTAACGATTAAAAAAATCCTTTATGTGAACAATTGTGAATATAGAGCCTAACTATTCTTTACTTTCACTTATTTAGTTTTAAAATGTTTATTTTGATTAATATTTCAGCATGTTTAACAAGCCTCACATTAAAATGATGGATACCTCCAAATGTGCCAACGAAATTTAACATTAATGATACTTAACCCAATTAATAATGATATCAAATATCTATCATTAATCAGTCAACGGGCAATTTTAAATCGTCTAGACACGAATGAAAGGCGTGAAATTCGAAATACGTCTATTGTAATGGAGATTTAACAGCGAAAGTTTTCTTAGAGATCATTACTCATTTTTGTTTATTAGATCAAACACCAGGGTTAACTAGAATAGTTTAGGCTGTGAGTTGAACCCCGCCTGTACGACCATACACATACGGTGAAGGAATCTTACGTACTTATAAATTGATAATAATAATCAATGGCGCTACTGTGGGCCTTAGATTCCCTGAGGTTGCAGGTTCGGTCCGCGGCTGTGCACCAATGGACTTTCGTTTTATGTGCGCATTTAACATTCGCTCGAACGGTGAAGGAAAACATCGAGAGGAAACCGGCTTAGCCAAAAAGTCAACGGCGTGCGTCCGGTACAGGAGGCTGATCACCTACTTGCCTATACGAATAACAAATGATCATGAGACAGATACAGAAATCTGAGGCCTAGACATAAAAAGTTGTAGAGCCACTGATTTTTATTTATTTTTATATAATAATGTACTTCTTAGTTTGAGATGATTATATAAAGGTGCATGTGGAGCGAGGATGCGCAGACGCAGAGGTCGGGCCAAGGTTCGATACCTTTTGTTCTGCGATGTAGGACAGGGCACAATTACATGAACAATACTTATTGGCTGCACGAGAGCTGTTTGCAATTTTTCTACTAGTTTCTAAGTAATAAATCCTTAACATGTATAAAACCATGATTTCGTTTTCGTCATATGATAAAAGAAGCCTAAAAGTAGTTAAACTACTAAAACTAAACTTAAAAAATTAAATTATGCCCAAAATTAATTTTTTATCTTGTGCTTACGTACGGTTTGGGATATCAGATGTATCGGATATCGGAAAAAGGCTATTTAACATATTTATCAATTTAATCAAAATGGGTACAGTTTTATTGTTTCCTATTATTAGTTTACGACCATTCGGCCGCAGCTTGGCCGCAATGTTTCCTTGTGTTTTGGCAAAATGTATGTGCCATTCTAATATATATACTGCATCTTCCTATAAATGACACTATCCATTATTAAAACCCTTATAGAAATCCTTATTTTTTTTGGTAATTTTTAATATAACGCGTTCCTACAGAGAGACACAAAAACTTCATATTTTATGTACAAACAAAATAGTATGAATATAAATAACCGAGAAGAACTGTAGATTTACGAATATACATTGTTAAGTAAATAAAATACTTTTGTATGTATGTCCGTCCTACAGGCGACCTCCGACAGGTCGCAGTGTCCGCCCGCTATTAGCATATGGACAAAGCCTCCGAATAAATACGTTTGACGCACGACACTCACTTGTTTGGCTCTAAGATGTTGCTGTTTCACGGTAAACTAAACTTACTCATATTTCTTTGTTTAAAACAAATGAAATATGTAATAAATATACTATTTTATTTTATAAAATTCCAATTTATATATCGAAAACTAAACAATGGATTCAAAATTACAATTGTAGATACTAGTTGATTTACAAATAGCAGGGGACTGTTCTATTCTACACAAAAGTGAAAACATAAAAAATGGGATTACAAAGCCATCGTTCTCCTTTGATCCAATCAGGAAGATAGCAAAAAATTTCAAAAATAATAAAACCCGAAATTTCCAATATTTACAAATGTTGAATATACAGTATTTGTTATATAATTTTTTTTGCTTGTTACACGATTTCCTAGCTTCCTTCTGTACCATTGATCGAAACCCTTCACGGGTTTTTACCCGCTTTGCCTTCTCCAGCTTTATCCCAATATCTCTATCCACGGGATACTTTCTTAACTTTTCCAAATATGCCAATTTAATTGGTTAATCTGTATTCGTATGTATGGCATCACATATTATGTATGATAACAGAATATCGACACATATTTATACTTACATTTCTATGCAAACAGAACAGTTTAGCGCTACCATTGTATTATCGGTAGCCTTTATCATGCAAAATTGTTTCAAGTTCGGTTCAGTCCTGATTTCTCGGTTCGAAACAATGGTATAGTTCAGAATGCTCAAGTAAAAAACAACCTGATATTCAATCACGATACCATTAAAAGAATACTATTTACATATACATTAAAAATGTAATTATGATAAAAGATTCACACTTGAAATATAACAAAATCGACTGGACCTACTGGAAAGAGGTATACTCGTAGGACGAGAAAAGAAAATATGGACTGATGACTTACTAGCGGGGAAAAACTTAATGAATGTTGCTCAAGAAAAAGAGAAATGGAAAAATGTGGAGGAGGCTTTTACCCTAAAAGGGGCTGTACAAAAACTAGAAAACTAAAAAAAAAAAAGAAATCTAAGTTAATTTTTTTTATTTTTTATATAATAATATATTAAAAATACACCACCGATAATTTACTAATAAAATATATGGCACTAGCGGTTCAGCTTTCGCACAGGATATTTATTGTTACAATAATTTTGAAATATAATCTATGTTAAAACAAAGTAGGATTGGTGATAGAACTTTCGAATCCGGTCCGGTTTTTAGATTTATTGGTTACAAAATATGCAAAAATAAAAATTTTCGTAAGTTTCGTATGTTTCGTAAAATATTAGTTTAGATAAAATAGGACTCTTATGACTTAGGTAGGTATATAGCATAGCTATTTGTCATTGTCTGTAATCACAGACTACAGAAACATTAACAAGTCCATAGACTATCCCAACTCTGTTGTTTAAAACACAGATCCCAAATGTCAGAATCTCCTTCGATCTTTATTGAAATTATTTAAAATATTGTAAATATGACGTAAAAGGGTGACTGATTACATAATAAACAAAGCGATCGTCAAACCGCATACGACCTTGTCAACGTGTAGTTTGCATTCTACATTTGACATTTTACAATTGACACGTAAATATTTTACAACTTTCTCTTCATAAACTAAAATATATCATTAAAAGGAGTCCCTTAGGCAGTTTCGGAGAATATTGGCGGGTTTTCCCCTTTTTTTTTTTTTTTTTTTTTTTTTTCGGGGAGGGGGGGGGCTATATGATATGTGTTGCCTCGACTTATAAACCTTTTGAAATTTTTTAAAAATTATATTATGGATATAGCTGACCCCGTATAATCTGTACAGTAGCACTAGTTTAGATTTCCACCAATAATTGTTGTAATCTTCACTTTTCCACATATGTTAAATATTAAGGAAATTTTCCTTTTATAAAATTATTTGTATAATAAAATATTTGTTAAGCTATCCAGAATATTCCTTTTTTTGATTACGAACGTTTTTGCCATATTTTACAACATATAGGGTACGCGAAGGAAACAAACGTCCATACTAAGACAGTACAAAATGGTCTTTCGATACTTTGTTACTAACGCATGCTGTGTTTTTTAACCCCAAAACCCCAAAAATTTTGGAAAACCTCTCCCCACCCCCCAGGAGGGGGGCTTCCGATACAGGTCTTACAGGTCTTCCATCACCGAACGAAGAGGCTGAAGACAGGGGCGAGTTTAGGAGGTTGTGCGTCACTAACGCGACCTTCAGAAATGAAGAGTGCCACTAAAGAATTGGTACGTCTGATACACAATATACATAAAAACCCACCTATTCCCTGTTCATGTGCTACATTCAGGAGACCCTATAGGTGCACGAAGATAAACAGCATAATCAAATTAGCATGCATTTAGCACTAACACACGTAACATTTGTACCTGACCTTTTTAGTTCTAAGGTCGTGATGTACTCGTTTGTAACCGGAAAATATTATGATTTAAATAGTTGTCCACTACAAATGAATTGTATACAAACAGGCTTTTATAGGCTAGTTAAAACGTCGTCTAAATAATGCGAAGGAAGAAAAGGCTTTTGCGTTTACAACATTTGTTTACCTAACCTAAGATTATTGTAGAGAACGAATTTTTGCACTTCTCTGTTACTTTTAGCCCTCTTTTAGCACGGGTTGAATGGAAGAAAGCCTTTAAGCGATAAGGCCGTTGTACTAAGCTTTTAGATTTATTATTGTATATAATTATATTAAGTATAGTATACAGGGGACTTAGTCAAGATGCCTTAACAGTACCTAATGTATGTAGAAAGTCAAAAACTAAATTTGTATGAAAATTTGTCGACACGAACTGTCATTTTCATGGCATTTTCTGGGCGTCCCAAGAATATAGGACATCAAGGGAAAGTACTTAAATATATGACATTTTGCTGAAAGTGCGTTTTATTTTATTTTAAAAAGTATTACTGCTTTCCATGATGTTCTAAAAATTACTTGGCTCGTTTGGGAATCGAACCGACTCAAATGTGAAAAAAACACTCAATATTTTTTGATGCCAATCAAGAGAATAGACAAAAAGTAACAATTCTTCTTAAGTAACAACGTGAAATTAATCATTATAATCAAATTAAAAACATACATGAAACTGCCGAAGCAACTTAAGAAGAACTAACCTAACCCATATATTTCATAAGAGTTTCAAAGTTCACACAATACCTTCATTAAGTCATGGACGAACCATATTACTTCGTTTTCCAGACATTGCGCATAAAATATGTGAGTCACCGATCATCCTTCTGTACTTTTCACCCGTAAACATGTTTACGGCGACGGTATAAACAACATCAATATTGTCAAAGCAGATATAAGTTTTCCATTTATAAATAATACATATTTCCATTTTCCGAGCCATCCAGTATGACCTTCGGGTCACAGTCAGGTCGGCTGCGCGTGCGTCACACATTAAACAGGTACGTCTATTTACGCCTCAATAAAATTATACAATCGATGTTATAGTACTTGCAGTTCATGGCCGCTATGATATCTAATAGAATTATGTATCCTTCTTATATATTTTAATGTTAATAACTATTTTCTTTAGAATAATAATTAATAAATAGCTCTGAAAAAGTATACTTTATAGATTCAACTGTATTGGATTTTGACAAATGGGAGTTATCTATAGATTGCGCTAAACTAGAATTTGATAGAAAGAAAGAAAAAACGTTAATTTGATTAAAGCACACACACACATATAAAAGAAATATTAACACAATTACTTTAATAAAAAATGGAATTTTAAGTTGCTGTCACCAACAACACTGATTTTCATTGGACCCATACTATATTGTAGAGACAGCTATATACACTAATCAAAACAAAAATTTTAACAATACAAATAAAAATATTTAAAAACAGAATAAACAAACAAAAAAAAAAATCCTTCTAGGATTGTCACAATGCCATAGTACGAAAGTAGGGCCTAATAATATTCCAACTTATTTAACGATAAAAATAGGATACCAGAATGAGTCAAAAAATCACAAATAAAAATTGTATTCTCAGGAATACACAACCAAAAAATGACTTTCTCTCCTTTCAGCCTTTAAATCTCCACCCACACAATTACATTAAAATGTTAATTTTATTTTTAATTTATTAACAGTTTTAAATGTCACAAACCATTTAAACATTACATCGCCTTGAAGTTTGAACCCGTATTTTATAAAACCCGATTGCAAATAAAAATAACAATGTTTTGCATCTACAATCTTTTTAATTTATCTTAAGTTAAATCTGAATTTTACTTAAATAACTGTAGTGAACTCTTTGGAATCAGAACTCGTGTTTAATCTATAAAAAGAAACAATAAAAAAGTAATTCTCGGCTGCCAGCAATTTGAAATTCGAATACCTTCCAAAAACTCGACTACCAACTCATGCGAACTTCGCACTTTAAGTTTTACTACAATATATCTCATTTGCTAGTAGATCGAAACTCGATATGGGATCTTCATGGCATACAAGCAGTTCGAGATAAGATATCTACAAAAACAAGTACTTGTCGGGGCTATAGTGTTTATTGCACACGTCACACATTAGTCCTGGCTATCGGACGCCGATTATCGGTCAGCAACGGGTCAGCCATTGTTCGAGGTGAACAAAAATACCTTGTTGTCTCCACTGGAGAGCATCTAGACTATTATCTGATGGCAGAAGACCTTTTTTAAAACAAAATTACAAAATTTATGCATATCTACATAATATAAAAATAGAAAATTGAGTTTTTTTAAATGAATGTCTTGGTTATTTGAAAGAATAATAGTATTCATGTTATATTTTTATTATTATAGATATAAAATGAATATCAGCTATTAACCCAATCAATTATTGTAGTCAATGTGTGAAAACACTTGCTACAAATGTATCGTGAATTATCAGTAAATAATTAAATTAACTGATTACAATATTGCAAAAAAGTACATCACTTCCAGTTTACCGTGAATTTCTTAAGAACTGTAAATTATTTTAATATATAGTTTCATTATTACCGATAATAAAATCTGCGAATTTCGCTAACTGTATAATTTTATACGACCGATGATATATTTAATAATGCCATCTTAGCCTCATACTTTCTATAAAATCATACATTTAAATGTTAAATATTTATATTCATGTCACAAAAACACCTTAATCAGATCATAAAAATATGCGTCTCATTTTACATTCGACAGTTCTGTCATATAAATACCGATGATCTCAATTTATTGTGTCAAAATTTAAAAGATTTAAGTGTGCTCGTCGTCCACAGATAAGTGTAAACATAAAATAAAACTAAATTGGCCGTTTATTTCGAATGGAGAAACAAAATTGAGCTATTTACGTAAAATAGTGGTGTTAGTTATCTAAATGGTCGAGTTCTCTGACATTAGGAGGCGCCTAATGTCGACCTAATGCACTATTAAGTAGGTGTTGCCCATAACGTACTAGTAATAATTTATTGTACCATAATTATTCAGTAATATAAATATATTCTTATATATAATATTATAAGTGGAAAACAGCTGGGCAATTGAGATATTTTATCCATTATTGTACACACACCAACTTCTTTTCTCCCCAGTACCAGCGACTCGAATCGTCAACGACCAGTCACTTTCCGTGAGGCTTGATGATTGCGTAGAGATGTGGGGCTCTGCATCTTCTACCGCATTTACCATGGAGAGTGTTAATAGGAGTTGTTCGGACTAATACCTGCAGCTGAGTTTCATTATCCGACGTCAAGGCAGAATACAAAATACCATCCTTATCACCTTGACGTCCATCGTTTCTTAAGGCAGTTCTTGCCGTGCACCACTATGTGGAACCAGCTGCCCACTGAAGTATTTCGGAACCAATTCAACTTGAAAGGCCAGCAACGCACTTGCGAGCCTTCTGGTATTGTGAGTGTCCATGGGCGGGCGGTATGACCTAACATCAGATAAACCTCCAGGCCGTTTGCCTCCTATTACATAAAAAAAACAAACATACATTATGTACCTGCTAACTATACTAACTATATAAGTCTGGTGTGATATCTATGCCTTTATTATGTTTAAGATCATAACGATTTGACTGATGTCAGTAACTATAATGTCTAAATACAATTATGTTATATTTAAACATTAAACCTTCCAGAAGGCTTCTTCCGGTTTCTATAATAGATATTTTCCCATAGACTACCCATAGACTACACATTTATGAGATGTTGCCATATTACAAAAATTCTAAATTTGAAAAACTATTCTACACCAAAACGCTTCAAACGTGAAACTAGCGATAACGCGCATTGTTCTCGCAGTTCAAAGAAAATTGTATCTTTTCATAAAGTGGTACGACTGTGTTTACCTTGTATTTGTTGTATTTTACGCCATTATACAATCACAAAGGTAAAGAGGTCGAATGATAAGAGGCATAGTACGGAGGTCACGTGAAAAAACGAAAATATTAGAACGTTAATTGTTTTAACCGCTTTTTCGTATCGTTAACCTGCTTCTGTTTCCTTTACAAATGATAATAATTGGTTTTAATTAGCAAAGGTACACTTTAACAAAACACGACAACCTTTAAAACAAATGAAGTACAAATTGTTTGATAAGGTTCTTAATTTAAACTTAAGATATTTCAGACACATTTATTAGTTTCAGTAGTTTATGTTAAATCGGAAATAATATTTAAAAACGATGCGAATAAAATCATTTACAATCAATGACCTTCAGTTAGCCGATTAGGTTACACTTTTTATTAGATCATGTTCTGGTATTCTCTAAAGCCTTATTATTACTTCCATCGCAAAAGTTAAGAGAATTTGGTGTCTGGTTGTTCATTCACTAATGTAATGTTTCAAGATATTTTCAGGTAATATACACCTGAAAATTTAATAAATTTTGTATTTAATAGATCGCAATTGAACGGGAAAATCAGTTTGGAAAATAAGAAAACATTGAATATTCAATGAAGATAACGTTTACGACAAATATTATTCACACAGCCTTCAATGTGGGCGCAAGGTCGAAGCGGCGCGACCTGGTGTCGTGTTATATCTATAACATGATAATTACTTACATTTGCAGGTTGGACACATATTATTTTGTTATCTATGGTATTGGGGACAGATATTTTAATCATCGCTATCGATTCATTTTGAACGCTAATTACATAGGTAATGTTTTATCTGAGTTTCGGTTTAAAGAACTTTATAGCGGCCTGACCCGGCTCCATTTTTTTTAATGTAATATAATGAATATATAACATTAAAAAAAATAACCTATTAGGCCGGGAGATAGTGACACAAAATAGTAGGTCATTTACCATCTACCGCCATACTGGTAGTATGGCGGTTCTTCAGGGGTCTTCCGCAATTATTACGCAATGAAAAAAAGATAAATGATGGTCATAGCTCTGGTACCGGCGGCCCAATCGCGTGGGCGTTAGTCGAACTCGTCGGATTAATTAGGGTGTCAAAAGATTACTTCCACAAAAATTCTAGTATTTTCCGATAGTCCATAAAAAAAATAAGGGGTGGCAGTGGCATGTTATATCTACTTCTCCGGTGTGACTTACAGCACTACCTAACAGCACTAACATGCGAATGCGTTAATTCAAAAAAAATCAACCATTTGTACCAGGCTAACGATTTCACAATCTTTTAAATAAAAACTATGTAAACCTTATGAATTATTATTTTTTCGACAATCACTCTAAACATTAGCAAACAGCCTAGAAAATTATTGAAATTAATCAACTAATATAAAAATCACATCACATGCCCTAATTACTTTGCATATTACAACAATTGTGTCTAAGTTCATCTGTGTTGGCTCTTTTGGCTTTGTTTAGTGATAATAAATATATAGCTTTAGGTACATCAATACACCTTGTAACTACTGGCGTGTGCTGTACTATAGTTCTACGTACCCTCGGCTCTTTCGTTAAAACTTTTGAAGACAATTTCAATATGCCATTTGACAATTACTTCATATTACAAAATAATTATCAAATCAGAGAATTTTATGAAAACGTACGGGCCAGTTAGTTCATCGGTTGCAATAATAAAACTCATGGAACATGATCTCCTTAGGATAATGGATGTAGTAGTCCCCGGCCTTAGCTTCTAAAAGTATCTTTCGGCATCACGATCTACCACGGACTTCTTGCGTTCAATTTCCAACACCTATTAATACAGGTTGACAACTCCATCTCACCAACGCAGCCTCGATAATTCCTAGTAAGCCTATTCTATTCTCAATTTGTGACTTTGCGTTCTAGCAGTTTGATATTTTTACAACAGTGAAAAACTGTTACTACGAAAGCCGTTACTCTGATTTAAATGCTACTTATTAGTGATAGCTAATCTATAACAAACATTAACAAATAAAATCTAATTTCCACAGACAATGCCAGCTGCAATCGCTACAGATCTGAGCCGTTTTAGTTCAAGCTTTACGACTATCACTTTCACAAGAGACCGATTGTTAAGATAACCGTTGTCCACAAACTAAATAAGTACCTAAGTATTAGAGCATGTTCATATAACTTGCGTTTATTAGTACCACGAAGTTTGACAATACCATCAGAGAGACAGTATATTTCTTCTTTAAGGCCAGTATGAAATATATAATTCCTCTTTTATTTAAATTTGTATCTATTACTGAGCAGTGTTGGGAGCAGCTTCAGCGTTAATCTCATCCCTGAGGTCGTGTGTTCGATGCCCAGCTCTGCACCAATGGACATTATTTCTATGTGCGCATTTAACATTCGCTCGAACGGTAAAGAAAACCTCGTAAGAAACCGGTTTGCCTTAGACCCAAAACGTCGACGGCGTGTGTCAGGCATAGGAGGCTTATCACCTACTTGCGTACTAGATTGAAATATGATCATGTAACAGATACTAGATCTGAGGCCCAGGCCTAATAAGGTTTATTACCAAATATACATTAGAACCTAATTAAACTGCTATATAAATATTTTCGGTGCCAGCCTATCCTATCTTCTAATGAGCATGCAAAGTAAATTATTGATGCAGTTAGCTCCACGATTGTCACATGAGAGTTTCTGATATTCTTCTTAATCATTAAAAAAATATACCAATGTCAAGATCTACATCCGTCATTGCGTAGCATCCGCATCCGGCGGTCGCCTCGCAAATTCGGATATTGGTGGCAATTTCAAATCTCACATAACGTGAGAACGTTTTTTTGAATTAATTGTCATTAATGCTAATTATGTCCGGTCCTTTAATCTATTCACAAAGGTTTCCGGTTTAATAGAGCAAACCCCAATTTTGTATTAAATTTCTTTCCAAGATTATTTATCGATCTAATAGGTGATAAACCTCCTGTGCCTTACTCACGATGTTTTCCTTCACCGTTCGTCATTACAGAAAGCCCATTGGTGCACAGCCGGGATTCGAACCTACAACCTTAAGGATGAAAGTCGCACGCTCAAACCACTAAGCCAACACTGCTCTCTAACAGCTAATAAGGTAAAACTACTTTTGAGCATTTTCTTTAATAATAGTCATCAACGTAATTAAAAATTATTCATTTTATAATATACAACAAACAAATTACAGAATATAAAAGTAATACTTAATAAGCTTAAAAAATATAATATAATAACTAAAATATATTATTAAAAGCAGTCCTTTTAGGCAAGGTTCCGAAGATACTGGCAGTGTTCCCCCTTTGAACAGCTAGACTAATTCATTGACCGAGCTAGCTGCCAGCTATTCGGTCTCTTGTGATGTTGACTAACTTATTTGCTATTTCCTTAAAAACATAGGAACACTATTATTTGTTTATGTGTTTTATTTTAGATGAAAATACATAAAGGATTAATAGTGTGTGGTTTCAGTGTTAATTGCAAATGCTAGGTACCGTATCCTCAATAATTAATCCGATATTTTTAATTGAAATACTTTGGTAAATTTATATTATAGCAATACACATCATTATATTCAAGATATAAAATGAATTTAAGCATAAAATAAACATTACGCAAAAAACTTCCGCGCTGTTCGTGTGAAGTGCCCGCTGAGCGGCAAAACAAAAGTAGACTGTTTCTTGTCAGATTAAGGTTATTTTGGATTTAGTGTCAACTGTTTCTGAGGTCATAAGAACGTTTGACACTCGTGAAACATAATAACAGTGTTGAAATTAAATACCTCGAGGAATGACATACGTTTTCGTCTGACACAAAATAACACGAAACGGCGAAGATTAACTTTTAAATTAGTGCTGAAAATATGTGGTATGTGTAATTACTGAATTAAATTATATATAACCGTTACTTTATTGTATATTTTGAAATAAGCGTAAAGAATTATTCCGGTTTAATTTTAACTAAATTTTCAATTTTTTAATGTGAAATTTGGACAAGCCCTAGGCTTTTTAAAAGCTTATATTTTTGACAATGCGTCAAACCTTTTTCGGCTTGGAGGCAAACATTTCAAATTACTTTAAAATTAATAATTATACTAGTACAAGCAATTATCCTTTGTGAATTTAAGAAGTGTAATGTCAAGATATAAGGACAATTAATTAATCATACATACGTGCGATCGTTTGTGAAAAGAGTACGAAATGTAGGTACTACAATTATATTTATCAGAATATTAAGGTTTTTGACCAAGTAACTCAAGCGTACCATCCAATGGACTTGTCTTTCTATGTGCGCTATTAACACTTGCACCCTACCGAGATGGAAAACATCGTGAGAAAACACGTCTCATACCCAAAAATTTACAACATATGTCAAGAAGGCTGATCGCCGACTTGTCTTTAAAATTAGAAGACCCATATAGGTAGACCCATATACCGCCACTAGCTTCTTATTAAAGCTATAACTGTATTCAAAGTAGCTACAGTACTGGGCGGTGGCTTTCAAGTGCACAGGCGCTTATTAAAGATTTAAGTTGGCGGCTGGTAGGTACCGGTGACCCCAGAGCTGGTGCTTTCCTTGCTCAACGAATAAGTATCGCAATACAGCGAGGAAATGCTGCCAGCTATAAAGGTAGCCAGAGGGAACAAACTTTATAAATTTGTTTTAATGTTCTTTTTTTAATTTATAATTATTTTTATTATTTTTTTGTAGGTTAACAAAATTGTAAATACAAATTATACGTATGTAGCATGATTAAATGATCAAAGATTCAAAGTAGTAAACGTATATTTAATTTTGCTGTATGTAATATTCTTACTAGTCCCGACTCTGTAAAAGATATTTACGAAAGAGTAGGTCCTTTACTTACGCGAGAATTATGCCTTTAAATATACCATAATAGGCAAACAAGATAATGGGATAATTAGCTTTATAGGTGACAAAGGCGAGGGATTCGTAGTATTCGTTAACATTTAAACCAAAGGACGTGAAAAAACAACAATACGCGATAAATACTCCACGTTTTTCGCACTCGGTAATCTGTCACAATTATTGATGTCAGTCATTTGTTTTACGATTGTAATAAATTATCTGACCTGTAACTTAGCATGCGAGCGGGGTCGTTGTGAAGGTTATCCAAGGTGCTACTGTTTACCAACTATTCATAACAATTACCATTGAAAATAACATTCGAAGGTCATTATTGTTTAAGTGTCAAGTATTTCTGCTCTGGTATTATTCTATAGAGAAACTAGCTGACCCGGTAAAAGTATATTATTTCTAGGAAATATTTTTTAGTAAAAAAAAATTACTATCTACCTTAATAAAAAATAGGGGTTGATCGTAGAGGGGTGAAAATTAGGGGTTGTATGTATTGTTTAAAAAAACAATAGGCCTTTATTTATTAACATCTTATTTACATAGATTATAGAAATATAATGAAGATTTTTTTATTGATAAAAGCTTGCCAACGCTCGGCACACTGATACATTGGTAAAAGGACCACAATATACAACTTTTAATGTGACAAGTACTTAAAGGGAAACATGATATACACGAAGAGATAATACAAAATTAAACGAAAATCGATTTTAAAGTGTGAGGGGATGGCACCCAAACCTAGCTCGTTTATCAAAATGCTCACAAAACGTTTTTTTAAGGAGGGGCAAATGAAAAATGTATTTTATTACTCTAAGATGCGGTCCAGACAGAGAGGGCCTCCCCCAACTTTTTCCACCCTACTTTATTTTTGCTGTCATCATCAAATTTTCACCAGCTTCTCTTTCAATCTTGTCAGCCCATCGCTCCTTTGGTCTGCCCTTGTTTCTTTGTTCTTTTTAATTCTTTTTTTAACTATAGTAGTATAAATATCAAGGCGGAACTTATATCATAATCTTTGAAAACGATTTCTACGAAGCAATAAAACACAAAAAAACTATATACACTTAGTGGTTATATACACTGGTTCGATTCCCGATGAAATAATAATTACTTCGGGTTACTCAAAAAGTTGATATGCATTTTTATTTTTATACAAGTTCGAAAAAATCACTTATAATAATCACTACTAATTATGTCCATAGCAAAGGTCATAGAGGATATTCATTTTTTATCGTCACTTGACATTATCCTTACTTCGATAATTTATAAGGAAAATGATTTAAGGTTGATCACGTGTCAGAGAAGGGATATAAATATTAATCGATCAAAATCATGGCCTGAAGAAGGAAAACTAAACTAATATTTGCACTGTACAAAATTAAAAAGTTTTAAAGATTTTCATTGTGATCCAAGTCACAGTGCGAAACAAGCGCCATTTGAGAACATGCAGTAAATGTGAAAATACAGTAATTTTTGTAACGTTCATAACTGTAGGACCTTGTAGAACCTACTTAATAAATTTGCTGATTCAGAAAAATATTTTTTATTTTGCGATAGTAACGTATTCCAGTGTCGAGAAACCAGGTGCCTGCTAATTAATCGAGGATATACATTAAATTGACAGGTTAATAGACTATATCCTTGTGGCTAGACTGCTGGAATTTTAATTCATAAGAATTTTCTATTCAGCTTCCTTCTATTAAACAATTTTCCTATTCACAACATTTTAAAACTTAACGTTTTAACACTTATTGAAAATTGTAATTTCGAAATAATAAAAATGATCCCTCGAATTTCAAATAGACAAGAACAACCAAAGTAATTTTATAGTACATTCTCATAGTGTTTTAACTGGTTTAAATCACAGTTCACAGTGAAAACTGACATTCCACAGGTCGCAGGCATCACGCATGATATGTTTACTAAACACCTGCTACGTCTTTGACCTTAACTGGAACTCGTTGTGTGGATTTCCATTGAATTCACTGGAGTTCTATATTGAGATCGTAAACATGCTGGATGTGACGCTACTGTTTTTTAATCGAAATGACAATTGACTATATTTTTTTGGTTGACAATCACAGATTATAGTTACAAGATGTTGCTTATATACTTTTGCATAGATTAACGAATAAAGATGAAAAATAATTGTTCATTTTACCCTCCTTCGACTAGATTTGAATCGCCTTCCCATACGAAGGGCGCGCCTTGCTGATGAAATGTTCGGTTTTATTATTTATTTATTAATTATTATTATTATTTTAATTACAACAATTAACATTACAATGTGATGAAGAGCATGATGTTATAGTAAGGGTTTACTTTCAGTTTTGTTTTTGATTTAGTTGATTATATTGTAAGTCCTTGAGGGTCGTGTTTTGTTTGTATATTTGTAACATTTTGTTAGTTGGGAATTTGGTTCTTTTGTATTACATATAGTAAATGATAGTGGTTTCAGGTGCTTACAAACTTTTTGTAACCAAACACTAGCGATTTAAAACAGTGACGTGGAGTTTATCTCGTCCTTTCCACTTAATTTGAGAACTGTATATTAAAACCAATTTTTCTTACCGATATTCATAAGTTATTTACGTGAATACATGACATTGGATTTAATTTGAGTAATACTAGTAAAACTTATTTATATACAACAGCTTCATTTAAAAGAGGTAATAGAAAGTATTTAAAAAGTACAATTTCACGGAGGCCTGGTTGCAACGCCCAATTCTATTGTACTCCCGTAATGGATCGCAATTATCCTCACATGACATACGTTGATTTCGACTTCGCCACTTGTGACAACTCTGTTCTTACTTCACATTGCTTAGACAATATCTTTATTAGGTATATTAGCTATAGTGTATTTGTAAGCACCAATGAAGACTTCGCGTGTATGGTAAAAAGTATGTTTTTGTTGTAGTCCGAAATCTGTTAAATAAAATAAATAAAAATAAATCAGTGGCGCACAACCTTTTTTAGGTCTTGTCCTCAGATTTTTGAATCTGTTTCATGATCATTTTTAAATCTAAAAGGCAAGTAGGTGAATAGCCTCCAGTGCCTGACAAACGCCATCGACTCTTTGGGTCTAAGACATGTCGGTTCCTGACGATGTTTTCCTTCATCGTTCGAGCAAATGTTAAATAAATGATCGAACCTACGACCTCAGGTATGAGAGTCGCACGCTGAAGCCAACACTGGCTCGAGAAATCTGTTAAATTATTTTTAAATCTCAACTATCAGAACTGACTAACAATTAAATTACAGTTCGGTTAACATGGAGGTCCTAGGTTGGATAGGTTGGATACGGTCCCTAAAAGACCTACTTTACATAACTCGACTAGCGCTTTTCAACCGTTGTCACCCAGACTTGACGACTGACATATGACATTCACAGATTATAAATAATATTTGTTAAAAAATATCGTTAAGGAGAACTATTTCTTAAGAGGTTTTATATGTACTTAAAAGGCAAATTACCTCACATCCAGCTTATTTGTTTATAGTATGTGCGAAAAGAACGACCTCAAACCTAACGAAGGTTATATGCTGCTGTACTAAATATGATGATACCCACTTGCCTCATAATAATTATGTTTAAAGTAAAGTTAAATGGAGATTGACGGGACCTTGATCAATAAGTACGTTAATATTGCCAGACACAATAGTCGTTGACTTTGGATTAGAAAAGCATATTTTAGTGGACAGTTCTAATAGTCGACATCGAGGTCACGCATGTCACCCGATGCTGGTGGGAATACCAAGTAATCATTTGCTTGCCTTGCACAAAAATTCGTGTTTTCGTGTCAATGAACTTTGCTATGCGTTTTCCTTAATTTGAATAGCGTGTGAATATATTTTGAATTCGTCTTCGTCACATTCGGCATTGATATATGATGGTCGTTCTCTATATTAAAGTATTAACAATAATTTCATGTATGTCGTTGTCATTTCAATTCTTAATTAAAATGTTTCTAATTTTCCCTTGTTCTCCACGCCATTTTTGTACAATAATATCATCGTGTCCACAGATAAAATATCACAACTGCGTCTTTGTCTATTTTGGCACAGTTTGGAATATCGGTAGCATATTTAATGACTTGACAACTTGAAAACGAATGAAAAAGACTTGAAGGCTTCAATAACCAGATACTCATTTAAAAACACATCTATCTTCGAATAATGTCAAAATTGTCCGACTTTACACGCTATATTTCATTCGTAAATGAGACAGTGACGCTTCATTTAACGTCAAGTGTCATGGTTTGGCGGTGAAGTCATTAATGAACTGTATTTCTCAGCCTCTATATATCTTCCGTATCCTGAACCTAAAGCTTAAACTTATTAAATTGTGTGAGACTCTAAATATTCCAAGTAGTCTGTGCGAAAAGAGAACCGGTGTGGCGTGGCGGCTATGCGAACTAATATACTACTTATTTGCGACACGTCATCCAAATTTTTCAAAATTTATATACTTTTAGTGTAGTGTTAAAATTATTACTGTCAAACTATATTGACGTAACAGTGTAACACGAAAAGTTGAGGCGTTATGTAGAAAGAGACAAACATATATATCTGTAGGATTGAACGTGTAAAAGAATGAGATGGAATACATTACACAGACTTTTCTATTTTGAATTCACGTTTTGACAGCCACGTTACAATATTGTCAGTGTTGACAGGTGTAAAAAATAAAAGTAGATTGTCTAGCGTGCCATAGAGTTTTGTCAATAGTAATGGTCAGTGAAATTAAAACTAAAAAGATTGTTCATTCTTATTCTTCTCTTACTATAAAGGTAACTTTGGTCACAGAAAGAAAATCCTATTTGGGCATAGATGATGTAGGTACGTTTTATTACTACTACAAACATTTATATTATAAAAACATATATTCTTACCACCTTTAGTATGAAAATATGGTCGACAGCCAAAGAACATTATCGCCATCTTTGTGCTGCAGTGCATTTGACACAAGCCGAAACTATAAGCCTGGGAAACACCACAGCTTATAAAGTATGGAAGTCGTTCGTGCCGTTTTGTATAGAAATCAAGATTTATTTTAAATAATAGATTATTATTTTTATTATTATTTATATTGTTTTGTAACATACTTTATGTAATACGCTTTATTGAAGTAATACAATTAATCGGAATAATTACAGATATATGTTTGTTTCTCTTATCATTTTAGCAGATGCGTTCATTTACCCTTTTTTTCTATTCGATATATTATATCATAATTATCGTTCGTAAGGAGTAAACTCCAATCGTGCGTCGTAGCTGACTCACACACTTTTTTTTTCATTTATTTAACAAGATGATTAAGTCAAAATGTAATGACGGAACGTTTTTGTCAACATAGCTTAACTACTGGAGCTACCTCAAAGAAGTTCTCTTTTTGCACAGACTATAAGATCATGAAATAAGGTGGGTGTGAAGCAATGTGCCAATTCTACGATATTCTTACTTCGTATAGGATAACTTTTTTTCATTACTTGATACAACATTTACTATGACAATAAAGGCTTCCTCCAAATGTCGCCATTTTCTTTTGTCTCACTATGCCGTACCATTCTATCCCGGCTAACCTTCGTATGTAAGGCTTCAGTTAAACATATTATTTGTTAATCTGTTATCATATTATTTAATATAATCTGTGAATGTCAGCTGTCAGTCATCAAGTCTCCCGTACCATAATGGCTGAAAATCGCTAGTCAAGTTATATAAATAATATAATCTATTTTTATCCAGAAAATAACTATTATTATAATACATATTATAAGCCAAAGGATAATAAATGATTTCATTTAACCAACCCTACATCTCAAGATTTGCGACAATGGTTCTAATTGACGTAAAATCGCGATCGCAAACTAACGAAGTGACCAGTCGACCCGTCAGCGACCCGCATGTGCAAGCGCATGCGTAATGTGACCGCTGGTATTGCCAGTTAATTAATTGGATACTCGCCAGGGTTACCATATGTGCCAATGTTCTACCCGTAATGAATAGTACAAAAGTAAAGGTAAACTTGTTAAAGGAGCGCTGGAAAATTAAAAAGTAATACCGGCACAGACTATTATCATATAGAATAAATACTTTTGAATTCATCAATAATATAATAAAATAAATAGTGGTAAGAAACCGATATTCCTCCTCCAATTGATCCTTTAATTAATAATAAAAAAAGTTAATCTACATCCTATTTGTAACAGCAATTAGTATTATATGTGGTACTTAAATGTGTAATATTCCTTAAATACTTCTTTATGAATAAAAAGAAAAATAATTAATTTAAAATTAAAAAAAAATTGGAGTTATTGAAATAAACACAAGGTAGCTTATCATTTCTAGAGCTAATAATAAGTATTTGTTCGCTACGGTATATATTTCTAACCATAGCCAAGGGCTATTATGAGGAATTATTAAGAACTGCAAAAGCAACATCCTGCTCATAATCGACTGAACACTTAGCGTTTACTATGTAGTGTATGTATATATACCTAATTACCTATAACTAAAGTATAAACTGCCACTTAAGCCAGAGTCGATAGTTCAAACAGATCCGTATTTGCGAGTTAAATGCGTATTTGTTAATGACTTAACAATTTAGCTATAGAGGTCAGGTCAATGACCCTGATTATTTATCACATAACACGTTAAACAATTATTATATTTGTTTTGTCTCTTTAAGAGCGGATACTAACCAAAATCACACGTCGTAGATTTGATTTTATATAAGCATGTGATGCTTGAAATAAAAACAATAAATATGTATTGATCCTTCATTTTAATTGCAATGGTTGACTTAAATTAAAAACACATTACAATATAAATTCCTCGATACAAAAAAAAACAAAGTCACCTCTAACTTTTGCCTAATTTCGTTTTCATTCAATCATGGCGAGTATTATGAAGTTAAAAATTATTGAATTACAGCACATTAGTTTGGCCAAGAGCTGTTACTAGCGATGTTATTAAATATTGCATATTTTATCAGTTATTAAAATAAAAAGCATTTGGCGGTTACTTCATTTTTGTTTCGCGAAACACCGTATCGTCCGTCTTATCTCACGCGAACTTCAGGCATATGATTGTTCCATTAGTCACTAGAGCGGGCGGAGGGAGATGCGCGGGTGTAATCATGAATTTTGCTAGCCTAATGCGCGCTCTTAATTACTTAATTAATTATTCTAAGATAAAAAAAGGAAAATTATATGCTCCATTAATTACCATAATTTGCGAAACAAACAATTGCATTTTTATTTTACAAGAAGTTATAAAATGTAGTAAACAAAGCAATCGAGGATATATTAATTGGATATCATGTTATAATTCAATAATTATTAATAACTACATGATCGTAAAATATAGGGTTATCATAAGTGTTTATTCATAAATTTTAAATTACTGTTATTTGAGACTTGAGACAGATTCCTTCAAATTGTGTTAGCGTTGTGATGGAAAGGGAGAGATATTACTTTAGTTCAATGAGTACAATAGATCTGTTTCTATGACATGTCGTTATTAGATATGAACTTGTTGTACTAGTTCAATCAATTGAATATCCAAAGAGATTTGTATGCCCATGTATAAATAATATAAAATATAATGATTTGAATACTTTATATAATAACAATAAATTCTTATATATTTAAAAGAATCATAAAAGCATTGTTACTTCCTCAATGTTGACAGCCCTAACCGTCCTGACGCAATTTCGCTCTGAAAATCGTAATATATGGAGCATACTTATCATCCATTTTTGGATGTGTTCACCTTCGCCCACAGTTCCGCCACTCACTCGAGCTTCGGTTTTACTTTCGCTCTGGTTTTTGACCTCAGCGCACCCTAAATTTAATCCAATTTACTGTACAGCACTCGAAAGTGTAATTATATTTTATCAATACCTATAAATTTAACACGACACATGCGAAGGTTTTTAGCTTGTTTTAATACTCGTAAAGTATATACACTGTCGATAATCGTGGTTATTCATGTTAAAATACTTTGACTATGGTAGGTAGTAATCTATTTCTAAACTCTTTCAGTAGAATACTTTAAGTTATTGATGAATACTAGACAACGGTTTTAATTAAGAACGCAAGCGTTGATTATAATATAGGATTAGAAATCTAATTGTATATTTAGTTGAAAAATGCCTTTAAGCTAAAATGATTTGTAATTTGAATTTAGATTTTTCATTATGTTTTGAAAATTTACTTACTGTGTTTCGTACACTATTTCCTAGTAATCCTAAAACTTATCATTTCAGTGACTTAAATATTTGTATGTTTTAAAATTATGTATGTTAGGGGCATAAGAACTTTAGAAAGTCTAGGGCTACTATGGTACAAAGGTTGGAAAACTGCTCTAAGCTTTTGTTCAGGTGTAGTCGATTTTAAGTAAAGAAATTTTTAATTAATAATTGTAAATAAATGGTAATTTTCTATAGAAATAGATTTTATTAGTACATAATAAATAAATTCGAATTATATATTTTCCGCATAACATAAATAATCTTGTATTATAATAGGTGGGCTCTAAAGTTCGTAGGCTAACATAGAAAAAATCTTTATTTTTATAGAATTTGATTTGATTATTCAATACAGCCTTCGAGAGCGATACTACGATTATAGTGGTCATACAATTTTTCAATACCATTTTTATAGTACGATTTGTCTTTAGCCTCGAGGTCTGAGCGGCTGTTACGCTAAAAATCTAAATAATCTTTTATCCAAAACTTTCTCAAGAAGGCTTTAGATGAAATTGTCTTGGGCGCCTAAAAATAGAAAAAACCTAATTGAACTTTTTACAAGTCTCAATCCCATTTACACCTTGAAAATAGAAGTACACGCAACAAGAATAAAATGGTTAAATCATTGATCCGGAACACGCGATCTATAGCTACTATAGGGTTGCCCCAGCAATAGTCTCAAAATAGCTACAGAATAAACGTTAATTATATTTTATCGACATCCCAATTTTTTAAGTAACTGACCGAATAGGTGTACTTATAATTATATTCAAACACACTTTAAAGAAGCAGCGCTAACTAATATTATGCATTTCAATATAGCCACTAGCCAGTGCTAAAATATAATTTAGCTACCTAGTAGCAGATATATTAGATATAAAATAACTATGTCGTTTTCTGTGAATATGCATGTCATATGCGCCTTCAAAAGATCCGGCGTTAATATATAATATATGTAATATGTATATATAGAATTGTCAAAGGTATGAAGGTATAAAGAATCGCAAAATATTAAAACTTGAAAATTACAATTAAATTATAAATTTCCAAAATATAATACTGTAGGAAACAGTTTCAAACCCATCGAAAACATTGGATACGTTTTCAACCCAGTGATGTTAATTTTAATGTGAAACTTAAAAAAATATAAAACTGATGTAACATTTATAAAAGTCAATTACCAAAACCTTATCTGTATAAATTCAGCATCATTAAGCTCCCGGCTTCTTGAATCATTTTGATATCTGGTAACCCTATCTCCGGTGGTTTTTACCGCGACTCTTTCAAACCAGTTCAAAGAGCACGAAATTCGAGCAGTTTTGATTAAAAAGTACAAAACCTGAGGCCGAGAGATTGTACGAACCAGTCGCGACAGGAAATTTTCAGTATTAACGGCGTAATTGGCGCGTTTCGTGTTGTCTTCCGGTATTCTCGAGAGAAACGTTTGACAACATGCATATATAATATATATATACATGACAAGGCTTCACAGGGCTGGATATGTATTGTTTTATATGATAATTAGACTCAAGGATAATGTAGCATTGTAGAAAAAGAATATTTGAATCGTCCAGTACTTTCGTGTATTTATTTATAATCATTACAAATATTAATATTTTACTATAAAACACTAATTTAAACTTATTTTTACCCATTAATTCTTAACCAATACCTGCATGATATATTTATAGATTTCATACCACCTCTTTTAATGCCGTTTTAATTTCTATATTTGTTACTTATATTAATGCATCGTCAATATTAAGTATTTAAAAGCTGTTTAATCTAAAACGTTTATATTTATAACACTTGTTGGTAACTAAAACTATTTTAACTGTGTTGTATTTATGTTTATCTACTATAAAATTTACTATTCGAAAATGTATACCTTATAATTATTTTATATTAAACCTAATTATACTATAGAACTGACAATTAATAAATTAAATGTGTTTTAAAAGTAACTATTGTTTTAACTGAAATGATCGAGTTTTGCCTTAAATCTAAAGTTCGCATATAAGGCCACACATTTCACTACACAATTATACTATAATTAACCTGTCGTGTGTTGCTTTATTGTGTAATTAAGTTTACATAAGTAAAATAAAGTTAGTATTTTCGCTAATTAACATAGAAAGTCAGTGTAAAGGTTTTGTTCTTTACTCTGAGGATATTAAACACCTTAATAAAATAATAATAATACATATTTTCATATGCATTTGTCGCGCTCCTGGCAAGACTACTGATAATACAAACTACAGTGGTTTTTCACACATTTTATGATTATGTATGTAATAATAATATAAAATAAATAAATATTAATAAAAATATATTTAAGCATACAATACCGGGATTTTTAGCAAATTAGTTGATTACATTTATATCAGATTACATTATAAAAAGTAAGTGACAATCAAATCAATTGCCAAGAATTCTATGCAATTGAATTATTCTTTTGCTGGATCTCAAATCTAGAACCTACAAGCTAAAGTAAGTACGCTAGCGTTGTTGAAATCGAAAACCTATGAAAAAGTTAGATACTATCCACTATACCATCGCTTTAAACACAATAATATTTTTAAAATATCGGCATTGATTCACCGCAAACTCTAGCATAAGATCGTGTCAGCCACTTGTTCACCTCAACCTGTTAAAGCCGAAACCAATGGAGCGAAACGTTTCATGGGACAAAAGCTTCGGAATCCACTTGATTTCGTGGACGTGACCCGCACTTGATGCATGAAGAATCATCTTACGCTCCTGATTCCATGAAATGTCTTTCAAGGAACCGTGATTTTATTAACAAATTCTTTTTTTATTTTATATAAACGAATTTTATTTCCGTATTAAAAGATTACAATTATTCTGAAATGTTCACGCTCCAAGTATAAACTTCCTCAGAATACTATAACAGCTCCACTTTCATAAGTAAATTTCAAAAGCTTCACTTTCAAGCGAGTAAAACGTGTATATTCTACTTAAACTGTAACCATTTTTAAAAAATTTGAAAGAAAATTGAGTGTTCTGTTACTCTTAGTATTATTATAATAATAAATCGTTTATTTGCAAAGATAGTGGTACAATTCGATCGATTAATTATAAAAATCCGCACAATCAGCCCTATACAAACAGGCATGCAAATGTCATATTAATTTTCATAATGTCATATAATAACATTAACATAATGTCATAATAATAAGTTAAGTTATTTATAATTATTGTTGTCAAACTTACGGTCTACATACTCGCCCACGTTATAATTGCACCTTGCCTTTAAAATTGTTTTGCCTATTAAGAAACCACTACGAAGAAATAGTAAGAAGGTGTTTAAAATGCCAGAACTTTGACTGAAAAAAGCAACTGTCTACACCATTATACTTCATTGTAATACCACGTCTAAGATGACTCAAATATCCGTGTTATAATTAGTGCAAGATCAAAATCGTGCTCAACACAACCACCAGGTGACCTCCACTAACCAAATCCAATCGAGTGTAACGGGGACAAAGCAGTGGAATCCACTTGTCTCATGCTGAAACGTGACCCGCACCTGGTGCGTGAAAATACCAAAGCTTTCGATAAAAACCTGGCATAAAAGAAGTTTTTCTTTTTAAAAATGTCACTAACACGTTCTCTTTTGTTTATTTGGAACTGTTCTATTGGTCGTTGTTTTGTCTGTGGTAGGTATTCTATAAATCTTTGAATACGCATTTTATATTGAAACGAATTAGGTTCGATGGCGATGGAGATGTTTAAATAAAACTCTTTGTTTGAAGCTGGGTAACAACTGACTTTAATGGTTTAAAATATGAGTTTATAACTAACACAAAATAGGGGAAGAAGGGTTGCGACACTAACAAAAATGATCTTGGCTTATCTAAGGGTTAATAAATCTAAATGACACTTAGTCATTAACGTTATTGTAGATTATTGGAGACGAGAATGTTAAATTAAATTTATAGGTGTGGTAAAAACATAAGGGTGTGTGTACAAGAGAATGATGATTGTTTATATTAGGTTTAGGTTTCTAATTATTACCTAAAATATTTATATGTAACTTAACTAAAGTTAGGTTATTTTAATTTAAAATGTTTTCGTTTTCATGTAAAATGTTTCATGTTTCATGACTCGCACAGTTATAATAACTCATGTTGAGTCTAGGTGATCTCGTGATTTTTGTCTATCTAAATTGTGAGGGTTTAAAAACTACCAGCTTGCTTGGCTCATCAGTGGCGTCACTGCCGTGCATCCAGATATTCATTACGGACCTTTCAACCTTTCAAACCATGACGATTTTTATTGAATTGTCAATTAAAAGCATTAAATAGCGGTACCTTTACCTTATTAATGCTAAAACATTGAACATAAGTAATACCTTATGACTGTAACGGTACAAACAATAAAGTACAAAGAGAAAACAATACTCCAAAACATAATTAAAAACTCATAATTTTCCTCACTACCTACTCATAAACCCAAACTTAAAAACGGCAGAATGCTTAGCGTAGTCAACAAAGCGCGATCAAAAAATAATTGATACCGTTATTAACTTTCTTTATTAAATGATACGATCTCTTAAATTTAAGAAATGACAGAATCACGAACTACTGTAAAACATTGTTCGCTTACGAAACATTTGAAAGTTAAGTGTGTAGGATGAAAGTCAGGCGTATAAGTACAATCCCTATAGTTTTCAAATATTTCTTGAATTGTAGTGTATACGAAGTAATAGCTTTTTTAAAGTATTTAGCACTACGTATTTTTTAAAGCTTCAGCCCTGCGATTCTGTAACTCACTTTTCGAACTCACACAGCGGTTTTCGCATCGGCGGTCGCTCTGAAATCAGTCATTTTATGATTTTGCATTCCGAAAAGGTGGGAGCTTGTAGTTTATTGTTTATCAGAATGCCAAATCATAAAATGACTGCTTCACGACTGATTTCAGAGCGACCGCCGTTGTGAAAACCGCTGTGTGAGTTCGAAAAGTGAGTTACAGAATCGCAGGGCAGTACATTACCAGTTACCGCTTACACATCGAAATACAGCAAAGAGCTGCTGCATTTAAGATATTCAGTCATAGAGGTCAGTCATAGGGACCAACTCAATGTAGTGTCTAAGTCTGACTTAGTTTAGCAATATAGAGATAAAGAAAAGTTGTGTTTAAATTAGACAAGGCCTAGTATATGGCTAAAATATCTAGTACGTACTAAATATATAATATATTACAGGATTTTATTATTTATTTTAATTGATATCACTATCACAGTAATTAACTTGTTAACATAAAAAAACAATTTAAATTCTATTCTTGCACTTTAAAATTATTGTCAGCAACAAATTATCGACAGCAACAGCGCCATCTCTTGTCAAATTGATCAAACTTCGATCAACATAACCGACTCCCGCGTTACAGTTAGCCTGTGGCAATATCCTCTATGTCATAATTTTGAAATTTTGACAAGCGTACCGCATTATTTATGTATATCTCGAGTTAAATGCAAAACACGGCGGTTGAGTCACGTCCTGCATAATATTGACAGTGATCGCAACCTCGTATTACCATTGAGATGTTCCTGTTAGCTCAAAACTGACAGCGACCTGATGCTTTATTGCGCTCCATTTGACATGCCCTCAGTATGAGAGCTTATAATAAAGCTTATTATATATAAATTTAAGTACCGTAACTCGGGAGATGTATTTTTTCACTGACCATTTATTTTGGCTAACCTTTTTGTTTTCCCGAAAATTACATCGATGTTTAATTATGAATAAACCATATTTGGGGCGATTTTCTTATGTTATTAATACGAAACGTTATTATCATGTCCAAATTATAAAAACTACGTAATGTTTATAACACTAAGTACATATATTAGTTTTTATATAGAAAATAATAGTTATAGAATTTAGTAAATGCTTACACGTATCTAACCGTTAAGTAACGTTTTTACTCTTCCCCTTTACACGACGGGTTTCGTTAACTTAAAATGAATCCATGTAGTTTTATTTGTAAGATTTTTTCTAATAAAGGTACTAAAATGAAATTAATACTCGTAGAAGATCTCAACTAGCCAATCCATTGTAAAATTACGGTAATTTTACGCAAATCTAGAAAATGTATATAATTCTAACATGAGATATTTTATCCAACTTTGCTTTTGAACGTATATTCATATATTAAAATTTTCTTAGCTACCTAGTTTAATTTTATTTAACAGGTTTGTGGTTAACTTGTAACAAAACGGGGAAAAAACATATCTAGATCTGTTTCATTATGCATTTTTCATGGCAAACGGAAGTTAGACTCGAATCGGATTGGAATCGAACATTAGTTCTTTGACACATCACTTAGCCTACAAATGTGGAACACAAAAGATCGAAGATTATAATTTATATTTTTTATTAAAGTTTTTTATACTTAAAAGACAAGTTGTTTTTATTATATTTATTATTTATAATTTTTTTAATATTAGTAGCTATGTCTGACGAGTCTATAGACAGTAGACATAGGCAAAGTTGCGAGAATGTTTCATTATAAAACAGTAATAAAATGTTACCCTAAATTACCTTTAGAAAGTCCGTTTTAAACAATGATTTTATGTTGTCATAAAATAACTTTTTATTTTTATAACGAGAAATTTACTTAATATATGTACCACATTTTTAAATAACGGACATCCGGACTTAATAATCGCCTAACTGAGCATCCTAATTTTTTAAACCATTACTTTTTTAAATTACCTTCGCTATTCTTTAGACAAATAATGGTAAAATGTTAATTTTACTAAATTATACACAAGAAATATTTTATACAGCGAGGAAATTATGCCAGCGTTAAATGTACACTGCCACAGGGACCAAACTTTTTAAATATGTTTTAATTTTCTTTTTCTTTTTAAATACTGTATATTTGATTGTTATGATAACTAGTAAATAAATTATATTTTATATATGGTTATCTAGTGTGAAATTTAGTAAAAAATACATAAGAGAAGTTGAACGAAGGAGGTTCTACATAGAAGAAATTTTACTAGCGAACACATCAGACCACCGTTTCATATCATTAGTACAAATAAATAAGATTTAATATCAAAACAATTACCATAAAAAGAAAAACACACATAATACAGGATGGAACTTAGTTCAAAGACGTATTTTAGCTTATTTTTTGAGCCATTAAGCATAATTTGTACCAGGAAACTATAAATGCGTAGCAACTTCCCATCGCTCGGTCACGTAGTGCGGTCGGTGTGGCCGGTTGCCGGTCGCGACCCCCAATGTTGCCCGTTACCAGCTCAAAATCCTGACTTGGTTTTACAGAACTTTTATAGCTTCGTTACGCAGTTTTGTTTCGTATATTTAACCTAGTAAAGTATTTGTAAATAATATTTAGGAGAAAGAAAAACACTTGTGGCCATGCTTCACTGGAAATTAATAGCGATTATACGTATAGTATGCCATACTTAAACTCTTATATACGTTACCTATAAATCTTATAATAATAGGATATCGGTTAAGTTTAACGGTTGATAATTTACCCAAAACTGTCTATAAGTCCGAATCCGTATATAAACCGAATAGAGTTGACTTATATAAGTACTTTTTTGGTGGACATAAGGCCGATCACCTATTTTCCCTATCAAATCTATATAAACAAATAAATCGCAAAGTATGTTGTTAAGCGCAAAACTCGAAGACGGCTGGACCAATTCGAGTATTTTTTGTCATTATTCCTTGAACTCAAAAGGAGGTTTGTATAGAGAGAAAAATTGGAAAATTGTACGGAAAAACGTAAAACCAGTTCGCGGCGGTAATAAATAATAATCAAGCTAGTAATCAATAAAATAGATACAGAAGTAACGTTAAATGCTAAAGTTGTATTTGTTTTAGTCACGTCGTGCGGTTATCGCGGTCTGAAGTGCACCGGTGACCTCTGAACATCGGCAAAAAAACAAGAGCTCAGATTTCACCATTTTCAGTTTAATGGATTATTCACGGTTCAAAAAATATTCAACATTTATGATGCTCTAAAATTTTGACCACATTTTCTGTATATAACCAAAAATTCAATTGGCGCTACAACTTCGGTTGTGCCTTAGCTTTCTATATCAATTTTCTTAATGTTTTTTTACATATAAGTAGGTGATGAGCCCTCTGAGTCTGACACATAGTTTCTCAGATCTCAGACGTGTTTGTATGCTTATTATTTTCGCTTATTCGTATGAGAAAGTATTAATTGCTCACAAATATTCTTTGTTGTATAGCCGGTGTTTGAACGTACGTTCATCATCGGACGTCAAGGCAGAAGAAAAGAAGGTATCACTTAACATCAGGTGAGCCTACTGCCCGTTTGTCTCATGTTACATTAAAAAAAAAAAATTCTCCAAGTTATTTTAATTGACTTATTTGTAGTAATGTCCATTTTCTTAGTGTAAGCCTAGTGCGATGACATCCGGTATAAAACCCATCAAAATTCCAAAACGGATACAGTCGAGACTCAATTCCGGAACCCAAACCGAACTCTGAACTCAGGGCATTCTATTTATATGTCGTTTTATATGGTAGTGCAGTGAGGCTACGCGGATGCTCCGGCGCGTGCGCAGACTGCGTAGTGGGCTGTCGAGGTCGCGTCGCACCGAGGAATGTCTTGCTTTACATACCTTTGTTGGATCATAAACATTGTCTAACTGTTCGTTTCTAATGGGGTTTTATTCGACATTAAAGCAAACTTAAATCAATATCTTCGGAGGCTGTAAGAGAGGTAAGATAGTCAGTGAACTATTATTACCCACCAGAAGACGCATATTAGTCTGCCCCTGTATACCCTTGCATGGTGGGTAGAGCAAAGGATAGACACATGTTTGCCTGTTAAATTATTTAAAATAAAATCAGTGGCACTACAATCTCTCTTTAGGTCTTGGCCTCGGATTTCTGAATCTGTTTCATGATCATTTTTAAGTCTAATAGGCAAGTAGGTGATCAGCCTCCAGTACCTGACACACTCCGACGATTTGGGTCTAAGACATGTCGGTTCCTCACGATGTTTTCCTTCAACGTTCAAGTCCATTGGTGCACAGCCAGGGATCGAACCTACGAACTCAGGTATGAGAGTCGCACGCTGAAGCCACTAGGCCAACCCTGCTATTAAATTATTATATGTTAATATTCCCTAAATTACGTTGATGTAAATACATAATAATAAGAAGTTTATCGCAAGCCCTCAATTATTATGTTAATTAATCATTTGTTCAGTACCAATTGATAAAACTTTGCATATAATTAACTTATTTGTGTTCATTAAACTAGCTTCAATGCCTGCATGCAATTTTTACAGCAATTCCGATATCCATCTTGCGTCTTGTACTAACATTTGCGACTTCAGATTTGAAACTATAGAACCGAGGTACCGAAATTAGGTACCATTGTAAGAGTCATGTAACATTATGGATTCGACACTTTCTTAGAGAGTATCCCTATATGCGATCAGTTAACGTAAATGTTAAGTATGTGCGTGTAAAATTCCTAATTACTACTTCTAGTAATTAGGGAACGGTTATTATTAAGTTGTACAGTCAAAACTGTTTACGACGACATCGTTTAGAACAACATACCGGTTATATTGACCAAAATCAAAGGTCCCGGCTGAATTATATTGTAGGTACTTAAAAACAACGTCATTGGCTGTTACGACTATCGGTTTTTACGACCAAATATGAGTAGTCCCTTCGATGTCGTTATAACAGACTTTGACTTAGTAACAATTTAGTTTATTTTTAATATTAAGTTGGAATTTGATTAATTTTAGTTTTCTTTTTTTTATATATTAATGTACTAATAATGTTTTCTGTTTCGTATATTTTATTATCAATGTTATCTGTTTTAGCTTTGTATATTGACTAAGCGTTTTCTTTAAAATATGGATATGTGTTATGTAAGATTACTTACAAATAAATAACTAAAATCTATACAAAAAACTCTTTGATGAAATTTATCTGCAATAAAATCTACATTACAAAAATGTGGTGGAATATGAGACTGGGCGGTTTGAACCCGCGCTCAGGCATTATTAACACTCAATAAACTTGATATAGGATTACTATATAAAACCCTAGTAATGCAAGCTTCATTGGTAAAAACCTATGGGACGATATTTCAACACTACTAAAACTTTTCTGAAGGTTCTGGCAATCTTTCGATAAATTTAAAATTTGGCTTAAAACTATAATTACCTACCTGTTTATATTCTAATGAAATTATAATTCTGTTGCCTTAATATTCAATAATATTTCTTCTATTCGTGAGTTAAAAATAAATAATTCAGTGGCACTATAACCTTTTTAAATCTGGGCCTTAGATTTCTGTATCTGTTTCATGATCATTTGTGTAATTGGCAAGTAGGTGATCAGCCTGAATCACGCCGTCGACTTTTTGGGTTTAAGGCAGGATCGTTTGCTCACGATGTTTTTGTTTACATAGTCCATTGGTACACAGCCGGGAATTGAACCAACGACCTTATGGAAGAGAGTCGCACCCTGAAGCCACTTTTTTTTTGGTGGGGAAATACTTTACGAATACCCTCCCGCGGCACGGTTGCCTGATGGTGAAGGGTTATGTGGGACTCACTGCTGTGCATACCCACTAAAACCCCATGGCGCCACCAGCAATCGCCCGAGGCAGAACACGGTCACAGCGTAGCCTTGTCCGCATCCAGCCACGCGATCAGCCGACCACAGCTACGGCCACGAATGATGTGGAATGAACCGAATGGACGCTGAAGCCACTAGACCAACACTGCTGTCCTGCTATTTGTGTGATAATAAACTCTAAATCAAAGAACTTATATACTAAAAAGTGCTTCGTTTTCTTTCGCACGAATTCGATCGTAGCACAGTATATAGCGTGTACTAGTGATAAGTAGGCCTTCTTTGGTAAGTAGACATACATCAGCGCTTTCAACAAACAATACACAAATCACCTATTCATTGCTAATACTCTTTAAATTGTGTTTATATTTTCAGGTGTTAGTATATTTCTGCACATTTGTGTTTTCAGGTCTTACTTTGAAAACATTTTTACTTGTGAAGTAATATGTATATATGTATATGTATAATAAGTATAACTTGTATTTCTTTATATACGTTTCAATGTATTGGTGATTAAGATTATTTATAAAATCGCGTTAGGCCATACTGTAAGTATAATTTATTCAAGTCCAGGCGTACATAATATACCAAAAATATGTATGACAAAGGTGACGCGTGTCACGCGTGACAGGGAGGTACTTCCGGGGCAATCGTGATTAATATTTATAGCCTACCTAAGAACATTTGGTTATACTAAAGAGCTTCACAGTACACCAACCTACTTAATAAAAGGACAAAATATTGTATTATATCAAGTTAAACTAAAATAGTCTTTATAAGAGAAAGAAAGCTCTTTAATACTTGTATACTATCTGTACTAACATATGGATCTCATACTTGGGCGCCCACTAAAGCGCACATACAAATACAGGTGTGTCAAAGATCGATAGAACGATGTATGACAGGGAAGAAAAGAAGAGACAAAATAAATAATACAGCTTTAAGAAAAACAACTAAGGTAACAGATATTACAATTAAAATAAATTAACTAAAGTGGAAATGAGCGAGGAACAGAAAATTGGAGCAAAAAAGTACTAAACTGTTCCCAAGGTACAGCAAATGAGGAAGACAACTTAGAAGGAGGATAGACCAAATTATAGAAACAGTAGGTGTGACAGAGAGTGGCTCAGTGCAGAGAAGAATGGCGGGATTTGGAACGAGGTCGTTGCCAAAAAAGATAGAAAAAACTTATTTAAATGTAAAAGTATCTGAATTAAAAGGCTATTATTATTAGTCTTTTAAAATACATCGTTAAAGATTCAAAATGCTGTATAAATATTGTTACCGTTTAGTTGTGACACTTATTATATAAAACAACCATTAGGATGTGATCATAAGTGATGTAACAAAAATAACAATGCAATATTAGATCAGCATAAATATAATGTAATCTATTGTATTTTGTTACACTTGTTTTTATCTATGTATTTGCTCATAGTATATACACAACCCACAATAAAAAAAAGCTCATATATGAGTTATATGAAATATCCACAGTAATCGTCTAAGTATACGAAATATAATAAATATAATTTTATTTGAAATAATATTAGTAGTGTTGGCCTAGTGGCTTCAGCGTGCGACTCTCATCCCTGAGGTCGTACGATCCCCAGCTGTGCACCAATGGATTTTCTTTCTATGTGCGCATTTAACATTCGCTCGAATGGTGAAGGAAAACATCGTGACGAAACCGACATTTCTTAGACCCAAAAAGTAGACGGCGTGTGTTAGGCATAGGAGGCTGATCAGCTCCTTGACTATTAGTATGAAAAATGATCATGAAACAGATTCAGTAATCTGAGGCCCAGACCTAAAAAGGTTGTAGCGCCACTGATAATCATATTAGCCTTAGTAAAGATTTAAATTTCTTCGACGACTTAGTGGACGGAAAAATCTTCCACCACACTATTAACTTCTTTTGTTTCTAAATTATGTATGAAATAATAAATATTAAAAACACAACGATATTATTAAAAGTTTGCAGCCTCCTTGAATGGAGGTTGAAGAATGGCCCAGCAACTAGGTGCACTGACGACATTGTAAAGAAGGTTGGCTCCCAGTGGTTACAGAGGTGCCAGTACAGGGCATACTGGAACATGGAAGAGGCCTACGTCCAAATAAAGAGGCCGATGATGATGATGATGATTATTAGAAGTGGGGATGTTAAGGGCTTTAGGTAATGTTACACTCTATTTCGGGTCAGCGGTCAATTATTTCTAGCTATAAGATATGTCTATCTTACCACGACGATTTCCATCGCTTGTGTTGACTCTCTGTTTATTGGCTGAGAAGCTAATTGATATTTCCCAAATTCAAGGTTTACATTTTTAGACAAGTTTTGGCCTATTTTCTGATGGTTTTATGTCTATGAATACAAATATAAGGAAACGTCTTTTCATTTTCCTTCTAAAAATATATTTGCATATAAATTCTTCTTAGGAAGACATTTAAGCTTAAGTTGAAAACTTTAATTCTTCGCGTAAAGAATCTTAACGTGAAAGGAGATTTTTAATACTATCTTAGGATTGTATTTATTAAAATAAATAAAAATTAATCGCAAAATATGTTGCTGAAAACCTAAAAATCAGTTTTTATGTATGTAGAGTGAACAGTCTCTATGAGATAGCATAGCATATGTTGGTATGTAGCCACTTAAAAGGTAAGGCTAAGTACAAAAAATCATATTAGCGAAACGTAGTTCGCGGGAGCAGCGAGTTCTTAGTATATATTAATAGCTAATTAAATATCTCAGATTCAATAACGTCACCTTGTAACGGCGGGCATTATGTATATTGCTTATGTTTTCGAAGTAAGAACTATCCAAATGCTTAAATTTTCTCAATTACGATTAATAAGTCATTCAAAACTTAAAGAAAATTCTGCTCTGAATGAGTTAACCCCTAACGACGCTATAATGTGATAAGTCTAATGTTAATAATTAAATAGGCCTTACTTGAAGATATAAAACCTAAATCAACAATAGTATTTCGCTTTTGTTTAATAATAACAATAAAAATGTACAAGTAATAGGCTACTAGTGATATTAAATTTTTCTGTTAATTACCTTACCTTTAAATAATATAAAAAATAAACCTTACAGTACTAACAGACTTCGTTAAAAAATATTTGCTCGCGAGAATTGGATAATTGGAAATCTATTTGAAGACGTTTCGTATTTGAAATATTAGGGACAGTAATGACCCATAATGGGGTAATGGGCCATCACTCACGTCAGAAACTCGTCACGGATCAACTAAAGTGTCAGATATTAGGATAATTATACCCAATTATATCAATTATTTCGATTGATGTACAGTACAAAAATATATGGTCTGACGAAAGGAAAAGTACTACTATAAGATTTTCCTGGTTTCTTTACAGTTGAATAAAAGTAAACTTATAGTCGATGTTAAGGAAAATCAATATTAATTTAGACATTTCCTTCTTAATATCATCACCCATACGTTCGGAGTGAACAAAATAAAATCTTTTTCATGTGATAGTATTTCAAATGGAATTTATTATAGGAAATTAAAACTGTTTGTTTTGGAAAGTTGAAGACTAAAGGAAATATATTATTATAATTTATTATCATTATAATTAATCAATAAAATTGTTTAAACGTAATGATTAATTAACAATTACTACGGAAACTCATATAAAACCATATAATAAAAAATAATTTAAATGAAAACGGCTTTCTCAGTTACCCAAACAAATTTACAAGTAGACAATAATTTTTCTTTAAAAGCCCTACAACTTCAAGATGAGGTGCAGGTAATCGGTACTTAAATACAAAATTCCGTAGTAATAAAATTCCAAATAAAAAAAAACAACCAAAAAATTTGTTGTGCTCATTCCAAAACTATTAAACCTTGGTCAACGAAAAGTAATTAATATTTTTACAACACCACACAACAGTTTTCTCTCGTCAATTTCAATAAAACCGTACATAAATAATTCAAACATACCATTTGAACGATAAACTTGGACCGAATTCCACGCGGAAAAGTTGCAAAACATACCTTTCAGGTATTTCCAAATGCAGTTTTCCGCTGCCGAAATGTTCCTCAGTGTGTCCGAAAGAAACAGCTTGAAGGGTCACCAAAAACACTACGAAACACAGTCTTACACTCGAGTTCGAACACTCGTGCATCGATCTCACTTATCACTTGCGAATGCACGTGGACGATGCGTTCAATGTTTATGAAATATGCGACCAAAGCGCGCGAAACAGTCAAGCGGACTGAGAGCCTCTGAGCTCTGACTCACGTCACACACGCCTAGCACTCAACAGGTGAAAATGCAACAGTGTGGTGTCACTAGCGACCGACCCGCGGCATGTGGAGGTGACTCGGGTGAGCTGCGTGTGTGTGAGTGGACCATTTCGTTCGTGTTAGTCAGATTTATTACGCGTTCGCTGTGTGTGCGTGATATTTGCAGGTGATATCTATTGTACATACGCGGTCACAAGTCATATGAGCGTGTGTGCGTGCTACCTGTTTTGCCCCCGCAACTTATCAGTTTTGTTCTTTTAGGGTTGTGTAAGAAAATGTATTATCTTATAAGACATTCATTTTGCTTGTTATTGTTTTATACTGGTAGTCGTTGCGCGGTAAACAAGCTGTTTAAATTGGAGCCACGTGAAACTTGTATTGCTACCTGCGGTATTTTAATTTGTTTTGTTGTAATACTTGCGTTATTACTGATATTGATAGGTTAGCCTACTTAAAATATGGCCAATGTGAAATCAAGAGCAAAGTATATGAAAGTTTGAGAAAATGAAAATGCCTTTTGGTATAAATATTCAGAGAGTTACATGTAAATTGTTTAAAAAATACTGTTCTAGATTATTTACGATAAGGAGAAAGCTAGAAAATATTCTTCTTTTGTTTTGTTGCATAAAGATTTCTATGTACAAAACTAATAAAATGTCTGTACTTATGTACACGGGTTAGAAGTTATACTTCTTTAGCGTAACAAGTTTCGCCTTATTCTGCGTTTGTAGAAAAAACGACACGAACAATAGAAAAAATTTACTCTCATGATTTTTCCCTAACGCGCCAAAAGAAGTATAACTTCATGAAATTAAAATGTTGACTATGGCTAACTTCAGGGTGTCGGTTTTTTGTGACGGTGTGCTCGCACATCTTAAAAACTTACTCTCATCATCTCGAACGCGCCAAAATATTATATATGTTCTGCGAAAACGTGGCTTATGTACGTTATATGTACACTGTATACCTAAACGCTTAGGTCACGGCTTAACCGCTAAATATACCTATTAACAGCTCATGTCACTAATGTCACCTTGACGTAATGACACTGTCATTCTCGCTTCAGATAAAGGATCGAAATTGATTTCTGTAATTAAAAAGGGAACTTCCTGCAAGGTCATAAAATTGAAAATCGTTCGTCAGTATTATTTAGTTATTAGAATCTTTTATAAGTATTTCGATGGTATCAGAACGATGTATTTTAAGATATTAGTCAACTTATTTTCGACTTTAATACGTCGGAATAAAATAAAAAATCAAGTGCAGAAAGTTGATTATTTATGGTGTTTTGCTTAAGTCCGGAAAAATCGTGATCGTTGTGTGTACGAGTATTGTAATAATTTGTAACTAATTAGTAGGTTAAGTAAAATGATTATCACTTTTAAGTTATATTGAAATTTATTATTTTCAAGTTTTTAAAGTATTCGATAATGGAGTGACAGGTCAAAACTCCCCATAAACGACGAGCATGAGTGGTGAGTGTCATTAAAGTGGATGAAGCGAGAGATCCGTGGTCCTCAGTTTATAAATGAAGTTGTAAGTGTTATGTAGAATTTATTAAGTAAAGTATCTAAAATAACAAATGTGTCAAATGGAAGAGAATAGCTACCCACGCTAGTTCTACTTTTATAACTACACATCTTGAGTGTAATAGTGTTTTTTTTCTATTTTTTTCTTTTTTCAAAAACAATTCGATAATATCCATTAGTGTGGCAGTACTGAAGGATAAATGAATACGTAAAACCTATATAAAATACTATGTTGGTATTATAATAAACTCATAATTTAATTAAAATTACAACGACGCATAAATTATATTTTACTTCATTCGACTTGTCAAATCACATCTTCATGTTCATAATTATTATTTTATAGCATAGTTAAGTCGTTAACCATTGTTCCCAATCCTGTGGCCGTAGGTTTGATACACCAATGGATTCACTTATCACCCATTAAAAACGTGGAGGGAACCAGACCTCGAGGCTGATGCCCTAATCACTGGGCCGATCAAGCAAACGCTCTTACAGGTCTTACTCTCACTCACGCGCAGAGGCTTTCCGAAGACAGGGGAGAGTGGAGGAAGTTGTGCGGCGCCACTAACACGACCTTCAGAAATAAAGAGAGCGACTGTAAAAGGTAAGCATTGTAAAAACCTTGCGTGTCATTGGATCAAGAATCGCTGACAAGTACAGATAATTGTCAAGTGCATTAAAAAATTAAATTGACACCGAAATGTGTCCATGCGCATTAAGGGAGTTACAAACTCAAAATTTATTATATTAATTTATGTTTTTTGTATCGTAGTGAAAAAATAAAACTAAGAAAAACTATTAAAATCTATTTTTTTAATAACTAAACCTTAAAAAACTTCTTTT
>CAJOBZ010000063.1:3175000-3310000 GCA_905332375.1 Pieris macdunnoughi
ATTATAATTTGCATGTAAAATTAATTTTTTTTTTAGTACACCACCCTTTTTATAATTTGCATGTAGTATTTTTTTAATGTTTTTCAATCAATATTTTTAATCAGGGTAGTATTATATATGTATCACTATAACTTTCTTTTTTACTAAAAATGTATAATATATACTTTAGTGTCACATAAAAAATATACACATAAATAATTAATTGATTAAAAACAACCTAACGTTTGCATATTCTATGGGCTTCATACTTTCGATTGGTATAGAATTTATCTAATAATCATACCGGTGAAATATTTAAAAATAATTTTTTTAAAAATATTAATTAAAATACTCTGGACTGAAATTTGCTAGGCAACCCATATGGATTATATTTATTGACATATTAAATTAAATATAAAATACGTTTCATTAAATAAGCATCTCGGTGAAGGTCGTTGTATATCGGGATCTTAGACCATGGTACTAGCCCTTGGTTTTGCATACAACCTTTGCCTTCGCCGTTGTACATATCCAATAGGTACAAGGAAACCGAGTTCTTAGAGCACGTTTTGGTTGCACAGGTTTAGTTATAAAGGTATCGTGTAAATTTATTTTGTATGCGCTCTTACATAAGGTAGTATTTAGCTTCATGCGGAGCCCAAACAGACGATTTACACTCTTAAATACTTCTAACCAAAGGGTTGTACAAGCTTGAGATGGCTTTAATATTAGTGAACGTTATATCCCTTCAAAGCACAAATACCATTCTAGCGTTTTCTCGCTTAACTAAAGTTAGGTTACATAACTGCAAGGGACATAAAATTATTAACAGAAGAAGTTTTCTCACAAATAGATTTCATCAAGCAAGATATATTAATTTAAATACTGAAAGAGCGATTCATAATAAACAACTCTTTATCTTTATCATCTGATGAAAAACAAGAAATGCAAGTAAAGTTCTTGGAATCGTTTTCTAGTTCTAAATGAGGTTTTAAGTTATTTGTATGTTTGAAATGATTTATAATAAATTAGTGCATTAAGTAATTTATTATAAATTCTCCAGTATTCCCTATTTGACATGATTCCGGTAGAACTATTCCTTATGCATGTCAATTTCCTTCTTTTCTTTAAAATGAGACTGTATCAACTTATAACTATGTATTGAACATATCACCGAATACTTTAAGTGCTAGACAGTTAATTAGGATGTTGGCTATCGGTTCGGGTTTCGATTCGTGGTTAATAACTAAAATTAGTATTTCTTTTATCCTGCAGCACACTTTCGTAATCGGAAGTTGGCAGCAAGGTTAGAGCGCGGCCACACGATGCGGTAACGGTGCGCACCGCAAGCGCGACCGGAGTTGTGACCTGCGAGACGAGGCGGGCCGCGGGAGGAATAAAATATATTGCCACACCGCAACGCCCGTGTGGCACGGCCCGCACCCTATAGCTCGAAGTAATTGCGGTGCGGCGCCGCACCGCACCGTTACCGCATCGTGTGGCCGCGCTCTAGAAATATAGCCGCAAATGCAACCTTTGTGCGTTTTCCAATTACAGAGCATTTTGCGACTCAGTGCCGCACAATGCCGCATAATTCTGAAGCTTAATTGGAACGTGAATTAGTTTTCAAATGCATCATCAGAGTGCGCTGTCGTGTTGTAAAAAAAATGTTATGAATTGAGTTAGCAACCTCATTAATGTATAAATAATGTGGTAAACAATAATAATTGGTTGAAAACTTTTTACGCTTATTTTAATCATCAAATTATTTCATTAACATTTTTTTTATTGAAATAATAGAAAACCTTTAGAAGAATATAAGGTTTTAACAAGCTAAATTAACAGTAAAATATTTAGTTTCATGTAAGAAGTTTACATCATTTACGTTTTAAGTAATATTTTTTAATGATTTCTAAAAAAATTAAATACTTTTCAAAACCAATGCAATTTTTTCTAAAGTATAATCCTGTAAAATAAATTTGTTTACAGATCCGAATTTTAAAATAAAATTGTATTCATATTTTAATTGTGGAATATAAAAAAAGTAACTATTTATCATCCATACTAATTTTTTTTTTTTAGCAGTTTGAAATAACTTTAATTATTTTCAAAATCTACGTCGAAACGAAAGCCTTACAAATTTTTCAACAATAAATAATATTTACTAACGAAAATTTCGATAAATGCCAACTTAAAGAAAAATACTGGTCAATTTTCTGTCACTGTGTTGGTATTGTTTGCGAGAAGCTCGCGAGAGCATTCGTTTTGAGAGTGCTCAATTGTGCGAAGCGTTGCTGTAGTTGGAACACTCGACGTTGAGCATTATGCCGCAAAATACGCTCTAGTGCTGTAATTGGAAAACGCACTTTATATCTGTATATACCACAGATTTGTTAACGTATTTATTTTATCTATGCTTTCTCATTGCTCTATTATTTATTTAATAGGTAATATTTTGCGCCTGCGGGCTGCGCTCATAATTTATGGTTTACGTGACGATAAAATAGAAATCACATTTTAGAAAATTCGAAGTTGTTGTTTTGGTGACAACATTATATCTTTACAATTATTTATGAAAATTGCGTATTGAATATATTTTCAGGCACGAAACGGAATCTTTCTGTTATAATCTGCTTGGATGCGTTCAGTCATTGATACTTCAAGCGGTGTACGGTAGCCATCTTGGTTTCGAACAAAGCTTCAGATGTGTAGTTCGTCTGTTTATCAATAATTTTAGTCCATTTCCCTGTAAATAGTTTGTATGCTTAGGATATGTACGGAACATTTGTCCACATGTGTAAATAGCTATGGCTGCGACAAGGAAACTGCAAGGTAAATGGTTATGTTATCAGGTTAGAGATTGACCCCAACCTATGTAGATACGTGTTCTAGACTTCTATTGTCCGTTCGATGGAGTTTCAATGTTTCTTAGAAATTTAACAGTGTACCGAAGTCACAGTGAAACCATAATTCAGGGCACTTTTTGACTTATACTTGATTACAAATACGTGCCTGAAGATGTAGATTTCTTTCATATATTTACAATAACGTGATAAACAGAGTAATTTATGGTTGAAGAATGCTTAAATCATCAAATACTTGAATTCAAAATCCTCACGTACCGTTAGAAAGTTACAATTCTATTCGGTTTTATTATTTTGTTACGAGATAATGTTGTTTTCAGGTGAAATAGACAGGTGTTTAAAAAAGGTAACAGAAGGGGTCGAAACATTTGAAGATATTTGGAAAAAAGTACATAATGCAACGAACAGTAATCAAAAAGAAAAATATGAGGCGGATCTCAAGAAAGAAATTAAAAAAACTCCAAAGGCTACGAGATCAGATTAAATCATGGATTGCATCAGGAGAAATTAAGGATAAGAGTACTCTTTTAGAAAATAGGAAACTTATAGAAACAGTAAGTGGTTAACATATAATTTGTTTAACTGATTGTACTATATGGTAAAAATTATAGTGATGTTTATGACACATTTATCTAATAGGATAATGTAATTATACCTCTTAAGTCATAACAATAAAAAAGCTTATACTGATAGTTGTTGAACTTGCAATGTCCTGCTGACATTTTAATATTCTTACTGTAGTTCTGTTTTTTCTCATAGACGCTTTTGATTGATTTCAACTAAGCTAAATATTTGGAAATAACATTTTTTAATATTAATACTATGTAAGTTTTTGATGAAGTACATACATACTTAGAAATCTAAAACTTATTTTTTTTTAATATTTTGAGGCCAAAGATTACACACCACTTACACAATAATTTATTTTTCAGTATTATTTATTTAAAACAATATTGTGTCTATATGATCTATCATGTAAAACTTTACAATATTCTATTTAGTAGTTCACAAAGTAAATGAGGTAAGCATATTCCCTTGCGAGATCTTGCCAAGTACCTATATATATATAATTTTGAATTCTGTGTGAAGGAAAATAATTTAACAAATGCAGGATACCTACTCACTACATCACACAATATATGCCATTACTTAGTAATTATTAATTGCTTCCATTGTTAATGGTAATTTACAGAAAGATTATATCTAGGATTTTAATTGTATTTTAATATACCTATAAACAAAAGATAGTAAATTATCATATAACATTTTTATATTTATTAAATTCATTTAATAAAGGTTAATAAAGCACCTGCAAAAAATTATTGTGGTGCTTGTATCAATGCACCTGCTGTAGAGAAAAAAAGACAGACCTTACAATTTTTACACAGACATCAACAAACACAGCAACATAATACTTTTTCTTTACAAAGAAGCGTATATAGAAAGAATTGCTTTTAAAAATAATAATATATTTATTTTGTTTAAGTAATGTAGGTAGACAAAAAAACAAGACAGTAGCCACCTTCTATTTGGTGCTTTAAACAAAATTAATAATGATTGTACATTGATTTCAATATTACTAAGTTTAATACCTTATTTTAGTCATTTTTTGCAGCTTCCAACTAAATTTAACATTAGTTACGAAAATCGTAAATCACGTGGCGATGTTTGTAAATGCCTGTAAACACGTTTCGTCGTCATTATGAAAAGGTGTTTTTCATAATTAATGTTTACTTTTTAATTTGAAAAGTTTGAATGGGCCTAATATGGTTTTGTTAACAATGACATAATTGGGCTTTGATTTAATATAATTATATTATATGTTGATAACAAATTTGTTATTAAAATTTGCATTAAATAAAGATTATCTATATAGCAACAAACAAACCATTTGTACGCACAACGGACCATTTACGAGTCTAATTGCGGAGAAAGGAGTCCTACTACCCTAGCAACAAACAAAATGTTTCTTGGAAGTTGTAACACTTCTCCAAATCTCTTCAGATATATTGCTGTACAAAAAATAATCTAATTTTAGCATTTGTAATATAAAATACTAGCTGACGCGGCAAAAGTTGTTTTGCCATGTACATATATTATTTTGCACATTTTTTATTAATAAAAAATAGGGGTTGATCGTAGAGGAGTGAACATTAGGGATTATATGTATTTTTGTATGCTGTATCATAAAAAACTTAGGGGGTTGAAAGATAGATAGTAGCCGATTCTCAGACCTACTGAATATGCATATAAAATATGATAAAAATTGGTCAAGCCGTTTCGGAGAAGTATGGTAACTAACATTGTGACACGATACTTTTATATATAAGATGATAACTATTCAAAGCAAGTAACTGGATTTTATAACAACAATGTGTATCTGTATCTTATTGTGTAGTCACATAAAAAGAATGCAGAAGACTCACATGATAGTGGATGATTAAGGACCATAATGGTTATGAGCCCGCTGTTTCATGTAGAGATGTATTGAAATATTGCTACTTACCAATATTAGCATTTGACCTATATACAGATGTTTTCAAATTCATTGGATATGATATTATCTGGCTATTGACATGTTTCCAAATCATATTGAAATATGTAAAAGACTTGTTGTTAAAAGAATATTTTTGTACCATCTGTTCTGCTTATACAGATATTTTCTTATTGTTTAAAAACCTTTAATGTGGAAGAGAATGCTGATTATTTCTATTATAAGAAATCTCAATGTAACAGTAGCAGAAACAATATTTATTATGTATTTGCATATTGACAGATGGCATTAATTTGAATTTTAATTTTTTTTAAACTATCTGTTTCATTTCAGCAAATGGAAAGGTTTAAAGTGGTCGAAAGAGAAACAAAGACAAAGGCGTATTCAAAAGAAGGTCTTGGTGCAGCTCAGAAACTCGACCCAGCTCAGAAGGAACGAGAGGAAATGTCGACGTGGCTTGTGTCATCTATTGATGCGCTTAATTTACAAGTAAGTATATCCATTTATTAATATTAGGCAGGCCTTACATACGAAATTGGTGTTTTATATGGGAGGAACAAAGTGTAGATTTTTTTAAATACATAGAATATATTTAATAAAATATGTAAATGTGTCCAAAAATAACATAAGATACAGGTATCACTTATTCCACGTCATTAAATTTGTATCGAAAGACATCCCTACTCATCGGCAAAGAAGACAGGTGTAGGCCGATAGAAAAAGCGGCGTAAAAAACTCTCCGTGGTATTCTTGAAAATACCATTGCTATCTATGCACTTTTGCAATCTTATAGGTAGTTAATTGATCCCTTTACTAAAAAAAACATTCGGACGGGAATCAAAAATCTTTGAAGGCGGTTTCGACTGCCCCATCAGAGTTACCCAAATTTCGATAAAAATGGTAATCTGTTGGAGCAGGGTCTGGGGAGTGCGGTGGACGTCTTAGATTTTCCAATTGAAGCTCCTCTAAATTGGTAGCAGTCTGTTGTGCAGTCTGTGTCCTAGAGCGATTGACCAGCCTTGGTTGTTTGGCAGCTAGCTTTTCTATCGTGGTTTGCAGTTGCTGACAATAGACATCTGGCCAGATTTAAAAAAGTTATAGTGAACGACCCCGGCACTAGTCCACCAAACGCTTACTCCGAAAAAGTTACTTACTTTTTCGGAGTAAATTTTCGCTTGGGGAGCGATTTGGTTCGGCTGGGTTTAACCATTGCGATGACCGCTTCCGATTATCGTACAGCATTCACTTTTTATCACAGGTTTAAAATCTCTTCATTATTGTGCTGGTTGAGTAATGTACTGCAGCATTCTACTCGCCTTTGTCGATTTGCTTCAAGTGCCTTAATACAGCAGGCTGCAGCTAACTCAGGTGTAGTTTACAATGGATCCGCTTCTACAATAGCCTTCAATTCTTCGTTACCAACTTTGGTCTCCGGCCGTCCACGGGGCTCGTTCTGCAGGTCGAAATTTCCAGAACGAAAACTTTGAAACAAAAAATGCACTGTGCTTTCTTTTACGACTTGTAAATTTATGTTTAAGGAATTGTTATCTTTTTATCCCCTCGTACAGAGCTGAGTTGGGTCACTCACCCGGACTATTATATTTCATCAAACTACAAGTTAAAAGTAACTTTTGTTTCTTTAAAACCATTATCCATTAAAGTTTTAAACAACATCAAGGTACAGGTGTTAACATAGCGATCGGCGTTTAATATCGTAGTTTAGATGAAAAAATGAACCCTCAAAAAATTTATGTAGCAATATTCTATTTTAAAGAGTAAATTTTGTTCTCATTTCTTGAAAATAATTCCGCGGTACTAACGGTTTTAATACTGCAGTGCACAAGTAGCCAACATCAGAATCACTCCAGGCCTGAATATTTCAGAGAAAAGGTCACAATACCTTTTTGAAACTATCCTTCTATTTTAATCAATCGTCAATCAATTCTCGTCAGCTGTTTAATCGTTTTTCGTTTTAGTGAATTTTTTGCTGCGCACTGGGATCGTCTCCTATAAAGGCCCAAAAACAGGTCTACAAGGGCCTTTGATGGCCTTAACCTGAAGGTTTACCAAAGCACGAATATACCACTTTCGAAACTCTTAGATACGAATACATGTCCGTTAGGCATAGAAGCTGGTTTTTACTATTATCAGCCTTTGCCCCATTAGGGAGCGTTCAAGTATAACGTAACGATTTTTTTGCCTTTTGTAAAACTTTACGTTGCGGGGCAGGCAACTTTTAAGAATAAAGAGTCACTAGGTGGTCACAGAAACACGTTACAGAAAAACGTTAAGGTGCGTTACATGGGGGAGCCCCCCTCCCCCTGGGGTGTTTGTCAATAATCTCCAAACATTGCGTGACGTAACACTTGAACGCTCCCTTATCCAAAAAAAATAATACCGTAATAAATATTGAATGTGTTTTACAGATTGATCTCTTTGAATCTGAAGTGGAGTCGCTCGTAGTGGGAAAGAAGAAACGACTGGACAAGGAGAAACAGGATCGAATGGATGACCTCAAATCGAAACTGGAACGGCACAGGTATCACATTAAGAAGCTGGAGATGCTGCTGCGGATGCTGGATAACATGTCTGTGGAAGTTGATCAAGTGAGTTTTGCTATATACTACTTTAGAGATAGAGATTTTTCACTTAGGAAGGAAAATTAGGCCAGATAATATTTAGTGATATTTTCACTGTTTTCTATATTGTTTTTAATATTTTAGGCTTAATTTACAGGAAACTTCTAATCACCATCTGGTGTAACGCTGTCATGGAAAATATTGACTTTGTTCTTCAAGCTGTCCCCGAGTTGTAAACGCTTAATGGTGTAATATTAAAATTCATTCTAGGTGCACATCATGTATTGGTTTTGTAAAAGAACGAAGTGAGGAGAAGAAGATTAAAGAAGATTTTTTTATTGCCCCACTTAAAAAATTCTTTGTTATACTTGTGTTTACAGATTAAATCACTTTTCCAAATAAAAATATATTGAAGTTTGAAGTTGTGACGAATGATGTGTGCCCCTAGTCTTTCAATATTTATAAAAAATAACTTCTCAAAGAATACATTTTATATTAATATATAATATTAAGTTTAGGTTAAGTTACTACTAATCGCTTTATAGATAGCTAGATTTACGTAAAGGAAAGAAATCGATCCCATTACAGATAAAGGGTATTAAGGAAGACGTGGAATATTATATATCGTCATCTCAGGACCCAGGTTATGAGGAGAACGAGTACATCTACGAAGATATCCGCGGCTTAGACGAAATTGAGCTAAGCGGGGTCGGAGTGCCGTCCAGCGCGACCACGGATAGCAACAATAGCAATGACTCACCTAGATCTCCTACCAGCATGCTTTCAGGTAAAATTAATATTTTAAAAAAATGTGTGTGTACTTACGAGGGGAGGTCCAAAAGTTCGTGGAATGAAAGGGTTTTAGTAAAAATGAAACAGTAAATTTATTTTTCCTTTTCAATATAATCACCCTTAAGCTGAATACATTTATTAGATCTATGAATTAATTTTTCTAAACCATCGTAAAAATATTTTTTATCTTTTCCCTCAAAATGAGCCAAAATTGCCTCCTTTACCTCATTGTCGTCGGAAAATTTCCTTCCCCTTAAGTCTTTTTTTTAAATTGGGGAACAAATAAAAATCACTTGGGGCCAGATCTGGACTATAGGGTGGGTGGACTAGTGATTCGAAGCCATGCGTGTGTAGAGCAGCCATTGCAACTTTGCTCTTGTGAACCGGCGCGTTGTCTTGCAAGAGCAACACACCCTTGGTCAATTTTCCCCGACGTTTTTCTTTGATTGCATCCTTTAATTTTTCTAGTATTGTTGCGTAGTATTCTCCGGTTATGGTCCTGCCCTTTTCTTTATAATCAATCAGTATTATCCCCTCACAATCCCAAAAAACAGTAGCCATCAACTTTCCAGCCGACTCCGACACTTTGAATTTCTTTGGCGGTGGTGTCCCCTTTTATGCCATTGCATGGACTCTTGTTTGGACTCAGGCTCGAAGTGATGAACCCATGTTTCATCGCCGGTAACAATTCGCTCCAAAATCGATCCAGGATCGTCGCTACACAACTCCAAAAAATGTTTTGACGCGCTGCTGTTTTTGAAGCGGCGTGAGCATTCTCGGTACCCATCTTGCACTGACTTTTGTCATACCCAGGTGGTCATGTAGGATTCGCAAAATTGTGGTATCTGATACTCCAACTAATGCAGATAACTGTTTTTTCTTCAAACGGGTGTCCTCCAGTACAATTTTTTCCACTTTTTCGACGATGTCTGATGTGGTGGCCTCAACTGGCCTTCCTGAGCGGGGGTCGTCTTCAATCGACTCCCGACCATGTTTAAAAAGACCATGCCATTTGTAAATCATTGATTTACTAGGGCACTGTTCCCCGTAAACAGTTTCCATTTCATTCAAAATGGTCTCAGCGTTCTTTCCTTGCTTGGTAAGGAATTTAATGACAGCACGGTGTTCAATTTTCTCCATAGTTTCAGTTTTCTTCCGGATTGACGTGTTTAGCAGGCGAGTGTTCGTAAACGAATGACGCAATAAGGCTGAAACTCCATTTATATACTAATTATGAGTCCCCAATTAGTATGACACTAAGCGAGCGCCCCTATCCCCACTCCATCCCCTCCATTCCACGAACTTTTGGACCTCCCCTCGTATGTACACAAGATAAATATCTTTTCAAAAAATTGATTCTTTAAAAAATTCCAGAAAAAATGTATTTAATACGTTGAAAGTTTTATTATAACGCATTATCTAGTTAAATAAAGTTTATTTAAATATCACAAAATAAAATGTTGACTAGAGCTAACTTCAGGGTGTAGGGTTTTTGTTACGTGCGCGCGCATCGTAAAAATGTAATATACATGTTGACTAGAGCTAACTTCAGGGTGTAGGGTTTTTGTGACGTGCGCGCGCATCGTAAAAATGTAATATACAGGTATCACTTATTCCACGTCATTAAATTTGAATATGTAGGCATCCCTACTCATCGGCAAAGACAGAGGGTGTAGGCCGAGAGAAAAAGACGGTGTAAAAACTCTCGGTACTCTTTTAAAATAGCAAATCATCAAACAACACTTATTTTAAAACAATTTATTTTTTATTTTTATTAAAAATGTAATTTTACTAATTACAGGAACGAGCCCGTTGACGTCCCCTGCAGAGCTACACAACCACACGTCGGAATCTGTCGATATCGATAAAAAGAAGAAGGAGGAGTCAATTAAAGTATGTATCGATAATGAGACACAACACTACATTCACATCATTAATACCATAAAAATGTGGAGTATTGATTTTTGCAATTAGTTTTAGGTTCTTCGGCCTTGAAAGCCTAGTGTAACCCCCTTTAATATATAAAATTAATATTACATAAGGAATAGGTATATATTAGAACCTAAAACTAACATTTTTCACCTTAACGTATGTATATGTCTGGTCACTGTAAAATTGTAAATACCGTTAGATTGTAATCTATCTCGCGAGATTGTGAACCACAACGTACTGCTTGCAATTTAACGTCCTATTATTCGGTAGATTGTAATCTATCGAAGTGAAACCGTCAAATTACAATTTTAAAATTGTCAACTGTCTGAAGGCTGTCCCTGATTGGTCGGCCTTGTAGTAGACCGTTCTGTGTCCATAGTGTTAGGAATGAAACACGGGTATCAGTCAAATAAAATGAATGCACTTCAAGAATTGTGACATCAAGTATTTATTCATTACTTAGTAGGTCATCAATAATTCTGACATCACATGGTAAAAAGAAATTGTATCAAAATAAAAAAATGAAAAACGTAACATATTTTCTCTTCAAACACAAATTAAAAATGAAAAAGTAATGAAATTTTCTTTTAGAAAAAAACGATCCACAACAATTTCATATAACTATTTTTGTGAGTTACTTTCAATACGACATCAATTTACATTCACCATAACACTGTTTGTCTACATTCGACATCAAACGAATTAACAAACAATTATGGTGGCGCGGGGCATATTCCGTTCAACCAATCAGCGCACGAGATGCGTTCCGTTTCACAATTTGACGGTTTCACTTCGATAGATTACAATCTACCAAATAATAATACGTTAAATTGTAAGCAGTACGTTGAGGTTCACATCTTTCGACAGTTCACAATCTCGCGAGATAGATTACAATCTAACGGTATTTACAATTTTACGTTGACATATATAACACATTCAATATTTGAATTAATTGAATTGAATCTTTTTTGTGTAAGAGAACCTAAAACTAATAGAACGGTGGCGTGTTTCAGCCGGTAAAGCCGCTGCCGCTCCGCGCCTTATCGTGTGGTGCGGCCGCTAGCCCCAACCTGAGCGCGCTGAATCACTCCGCTACCAACAATAGGTCAGTCATTACACCACAACACCATTTCCACCACCATCATCGGCATACCCATACCAGATTACCATTAACATCACTAACTTGAAACTCGTTGTACCGTCCATGTCAGAAGTAGCGGTTGAGTAGCGGTTGAGTTTAAGTGGGTATAAAGGCTCTCCCGACCATAAAAAAAGAATTGTAGTATCAAGTTAAACCCAAAATACTTGATTTAGTATGTGTCAAGAACTAATTTATATAAATAAGTAGACGGAATATTATTATTATTACACCATGATGCTTCTATAGATTCTTTCTACCAAAACAGGCTGCAATCACACCTCAACTGTCACCGATACAGTCTTGGGAAACAGTATTTCTACATAGAACCACTACACCACAGGACATAACTCATAGACTACAAAATAAACTTTATTTAAAAAAAAATTGAAATGAGTTTGCGCAGAGGCACTTCACGACACCATCTATACGTCGTACAGTTTTTAAACAACCTTTTTAAATTACACCATAACAAACAATAATAATTTTGATATAAATAAAATAGCAAAAAGCAGATAATGATTGTTTCCCAGGATCGATCAGACTGGTTTTCTACGCTGGATGCCCTATGCCCCCTGCATAGGAATTTTAAGTCGAGTCAGATAATTGTATAAAGTATATTTTTTAATGATTTGTAATGTTGGCAGTGTAAACAGTACGGGCGTGTCTGGGACGTCGACGCCCATCAAGCAGCCTCCGCCCAGTTCGCCTCATCAGCGGCCTAATAATACTGGTGAGACTTTATAGGTTTTAAAACCAAATCTTTTTTTTTGTAATTGGTTAAAGGCGTCGATTTTAATGTTATTCAAATATAGCGTTTACAATGCCCACGTTAAACGCGCAATTAATTTATGATTTACATTTTATAATTTTTCGAAACGTATAAATTAACGTTTTAAAGAAAAAACTTTTTAACCGGATTAAAGTTATGTATTATTATAAATTTACAATTACGTGTCAACGTGACCACCCACGCTGTAAAGCACGCAAAACGTCGGATAAATATAAAATTATATTGAATAATTGTAAATTTATAATAATAAATAACTTTAATCCGGTTGAAAAGTTTTTTCTTTAAATGTGTAAAGGTTATGTCACTAAAAGACAATACTATTAACGTTTTAAAATAACGAATAGTCAGATTTAATAATGAAAATAATAATATAGAAACGCGGTGACGTATTTAATGTTAGCTGCCAAAATGTATTTAAAACGTATTAGTGCTTCGTTGCCATATTTAAAATTAATAATGACAGATCTAATTATTTTCTTCTAATTGAAACGAAAATGAATGACCGAATTTCATACAATTATTTTAAAACAGCCTAGATATTTCGCGGTTTTGAATGCTCTGTTTAACAGATGATTTGATAAAAATGTATAGTTAACTTCCCACTGTTTACAAAACAAACGTGTTATCACGAAACTAGCAGTTAGAATGCACGTGGATAAATTTGGCAGCGAGCCATTTTGCGAATCCCGCGTTGAATTGGACCGAGTCCAAACCCGATGACAGGCCAGTTCCCGCTTTGCTCTACGCGTGACGTGCGGCGGATAAATTGATGAAAATGGTTTAGGCGCGAACGACATATGATGGACAATGGTAATGTTTTATTTGGAAATTAGTGTATTGGTATTGTAAATGGTTATTTAATATTTGCTTAATTAGTTTTAATGGTGCGTTTATTTTCATTCATAGAATATCGTAACCTTTCTACGTCATAAGTTTTATTTAGTTATCTTAGTTTATGGAACAGTGGTCAAACAAATGAAAAATCTGAATAGGTAAACAAAGAAGTGTGTCGTTTTTATTATTCTTTTGACAATGACAGTTCGCATTTTTTTTATTGTTGCTTTATTAGTGGCCAGTATTAAAAAGAAAAACTGATGTTGAACTATAAAAGTATTACGGAATAAAAAAAACCTTGTCACGCTCTGTGTTTCAAGAATATAATTATTTTTAAGGTTTATTTGTTGAAATATACAATTTGGCAAAAGGTCCACATATACATGATCACATAATATGTAATAATTATTAGTATATTACCTAATATCACTTACTTTTGACGTCTTGTTAATAAATCAATCAAAAACCTTAATTATAAATACTATGTTATATTTAAATGTGTTACTTATATTTAAAAAAAAAACTTCCGAATCGAATATATCCCACTTAGCCAATTTAGGACTTCATTGATAATGAATCTTAAATAACTAATGAACCTTTGGCCAGTATTATAAGTATGTAACCTATAAAAGTGTTGTTTGAAGAGGAAGAGACAGTTGTGTGGTCTGTTGCAGAGGTGTGCGAGAACGGCCCCGTGTCAGCCACGCCCCACCAGCACGTCACTGCGCCCGTAAGTCTAGACCTCGGGTCTGCTATGCTGCTCGAGAATTGTAAACATTATTTTGACAGTTTAGCATTTATTTTAATTTTTTATGTATCTTAGTTATATTGTCATGTAATTCAATATTCCTTTCTTGATTCCCAATTCTAGGAAACTCAAAATCCATTATATACATATTTATGGTTTTTATTGATATTCAGAGATTTATTTCAATAGAACTATTTCAATTTTACTCGGCTATTAAACACGGCTAAAGAAACAATTGTAAATTTATGTTACTGTTGAAATGATTTAAATAACTGAAATCTTATTATACTTGGTTAATAAAAGTGTATCTCCTCAGGCGAAAAGTTCATCAGCGACCACGCTCGCGAGCGCGATCGCGAATCCAAACCCGAACGTGAGCGTGAATACGAGTACGGTCAGCAACGTCAGTACGCATAGTGCCACGCCCAGTCCGCCTTCGCCGGTCATGCTCAATGGACCGATCAACGCCCATCATACGCCTCAACATATGCTCAATAAGTATGTTTTAAGTTACACATACTTTTAAAGTCTTAAAGTGAGTATCTTGGTGAGGGGAGAGGTGTGGTTAGATATCAAAGTAATTTTTTTTAAATTATAAAAACAAATTGAATTAGTTTTTGTCTTAATTAAGGGAGCGTTCAAGTATTACGTAATGAATTTGGGGGAGGGTCCTCTTGTACAACGTTACGATGCGGGGTGGGGATTGAATTACGCGTTATTGTTATTATTATTTTCGCCTTTCAGTACTTTACACCACATAATGGTATCTTTTAAGTATAAAGAGTCACTAGGTGGTCACGAAACGTTTTACTATACTTGGGAAATCTTACTGTACTTGGGTACAGAAAAACGTTACGGCGCGTTACATGGGGGGGAGGGGTCAATAATCTCCAAACATTGCGTGACGTAATACTTGAACGCTCCCTAAATAGGTATTTATTTCCTCTGTTGTTCCATATTTATTGTAAACTATTGTAAAGCATACATACTAACTAATAGATAACATTAAAGTTGTTTCCTTAAAAGTGATGCATAATTCCGCAGCGGTCGGGCGAGCGAAACCCCAAGCACCCCAGCGCTGAGTACGCTGAGTGCGGCGAGTGTAAGTAGCGGCGCTAGTGCACAGCCGCCTGACCCACTTGCCACTACCACGCTCAAGAGTATGGCGCAGGAAGCCGTGCATCGGGCGGGTTTACAGGTATACCGTTTTTACAGTATTTATTGCGAGCGATATACCGCTTTTACAGGAACCCCTATTACATACCCACTTATACTTAAATAAACCGAATTTATTACAAATTACCTACCTCGAGTGATGTGTTCTTATATTAAAAAAGAATATGCTTTCAGAAAAATACAATTTTTACTGCCACCGAAATACTGGTTGTTTTTTTTTTTTTTCTAAAATTCTTAACATGTTTATTGTCTGTAAATTTTCCTAATTATATTACACATTTTACAGCAAAATACAAGACGAGGTGTACCATTATCTCAGGCACATATTCCACCTTTATTAGGAGTCGCGCCCTTAGGGCCTGTACCACTTAATTCGGTAAGTTTTTGTTCTTCTCTATAATATTTCAATGATGGCCATTACATTCAGCGTGCAACTTTCATCCCTGAAGTCGTAGGTTCGATCCTCGGATGTGCACCAATGGACTTTCTTTCTATGTGCGCATTTAACATTCGCTTGAACGGTAAAGGAAAACATCGTGAGGAAACTTTTTTTTTTTTTTTTTTTAAAGACAATTCACACCAATTGACCTAGTCCCATGCTAAGCTGGTAAAGCTTGTGTTATGGGTACTAGGCAACGGATATACATACATAGACATATAAATACATATTTAAACACCCAAGACCTAAGCACAACATCAAATGCTCATCACATCGATGTTCGTCTCAGCCGGGGATCGAACCCGGGACCCATAGTTTCGCAGTCAGGGGTACTAACCACTAGACCAATGAGTCGTCGAACCTTTGGCTTGCTTTAGACGCAAAAAGTCGACAGTGTTTGTCAAGGACAGGAGGCTCATCACCTACTTACTTGCCTATTAGAATGAAAGATGATCATGAAACAGATACAGGAATCTGAGGACTGGCCTAAGAAGGTTGTAGCGCCACTGATTTAATAATATTATTAGATAAAATTATTAATTAAAAATAAACTATCATTTTAAAGCTTGAAAAAGACAAGATTTGGTAGATTACAAACTTTAGTGCATATAATTTAATAAAAAATGTTCCAGGAGCAGCAAGTACAGTACCAGATGTTAGAAACAGCTTTCTACCATATGCCACACCCCTCAGATTCAGAGAGAACGAGGGTATATCTCCCTCGAAATATCTGTCAGACGCCCGCCTATTATAATCAGGTAAATTGTAAATCGATCAAGTTTATTTGATCTGTCCTTTTTTTTGAAACCGTCTTACCAGTTGTAAGTATTATAAATTGGTGTGAATTAGGAGGGTAGAACAGAATTTAAATATTTTTTCTTCACAAATAATATTTTAATATTTATAGTTAATAATTTCTGTACTATATAAATGCTATGTAGAAAATGGTCAGCTTGGATAAGTATTACTTTATAATATTACAAAGTGCTGAAATGACCTGGCTCACAAACCAAAAATGTTGGTCAGACATGTTTGGCAGTAACAAGCTATGAATGTATGGAATCGTATACCCAAGAAGGGTGTTCCAACCCTTAACTAAAGACCCAACCAAATACTGAACTTCATATTTTATTTGTACAGTATTGTAATATATTCTTTAGTGATTTTTATATTATATTTCTGTTGTTATTAATAATAATAATTAATAGTGACAGCGAAATGTGTAATCGTGATAATGCTAATATTTGGTTATATATTTATGTATACTTTAAGTGCATGCTTAGACATAAATATATAAATTTTACACATTCACATTTTTATTGAATACTTAATTTATTATTCTTTAAAAGTTCTCTAAAACTATGGTTCAATGACAAACACAGTCAGAAGACTATTCTATTGTAAGAAAAATATATTTAATTATCAGTTTTCCTTCCCAGGTGCTGTTACCCCATTCAGACACAGTAGAATTCTTCCAGCGACTCTCAACAGAGACATTATTCTTCGTGTTCTACTACATGGAGGGCACGAAAGCCCAATACCTTGCCGCGAAAGCTCTGAAAAAGCAGAGTTGGCGGTTCCACACGAAATACATGATGTGGTTCCAAAGGCATGAAGAGCCTAAGGTCATCAATGAGGAATATGAACAGGTTGGTTAGACAATTAATACACCTTTTTTATTATAGCTTTTTGAGGTATGTATGTATTGCAGATTTGTAAAATTCTCATTTTTTTGAAATAACAGCCATAATATAATACAATTCAATTACTAATTTGTTTATTTGAATTGTAATAAAAGGGTAACAATTATAATAATTGTTACCCTTTCAGTTTATGTATACAATTAAATTAATTCATATATAATAAATATATAAAAGGCGCCTATTTAAGGTTGGTTTATTTATCCCCTTAAACTTGTGAATCTTGTTGAATAGTTAAATCCCTATAGCATGCATGTAATTTAACAAACAATTATAATAAAAATATTACTTAAATCGCTGTAATTCCAGGGCACGTACATATACTTTGACTACGAGAAGTGGGGCCAGCGGAAAAAAGAAGGCTTCACGTTTGAGTACAAGTACTTAGAAGATCGTGACTTGAACTGAATTCGTGTAGTGAGCCGCTTCCAACCGCACATCTCTGCCCGCCTCGCAGGCCGAGGGTCTCAGGCCCCAGCCGGGGTCCGTCGGGCCCCAAGGACCTACTCGTGACCAGTGATTGTGAACACCAATAGTGAAGGAACAAGTGTCTAGTGTTGTGACAGTGTATTTGAGCAATATCCATCAGAATCAACCAACGTTGCCTTGTACCAATCCTCGTGTCATTCCAATGTAAGTATTAACTTGTCGCTTATTTCTGTGATGTAATGAGGCGCTCCAATCTGTAGAATGTACGTGCATATTAATTTATTCCGTTTGATTTGTTTACGATTTGAAAAGCGCCTTGTTGTGTCTTTTGTAAAATAATTTTCTCGCTCTTCTGGCAGTTTGTTATATTGTACAGTAGAGTAACGAATTTGTAAAGCGAACGAAAATGCGAAACATTACGATGAGACTCAATAAGTATAATGAAACTTGTGATATCGGTTTAGGGCCCTCAGCGCACTTGGAAAACATGATTTTTTCAACCCATTGGATGTGTATTTTTTATATATATTACAGAATCTCATTCACAGCTGAAATTACAAAAAAAAATTACCATCAGTACAATCATTATTAAGATAACAAAACCAATGTAAACAAGTGTGTAACAAGTACCTCTGTTAAAGCAATATTTAATGTTAGTCGTCCAAGAAATTTTATGCTAGTCATAATAAATTTTGCGTGACTTTCTGTTCACTTGCTTTTAGTAACAAATTGTATATAAATTAATTAATCGTGATGAATTGTAAACATTATAATTTTAACCAATTTTACCTTCATTTTTAAAACAGTATATAAGTTAAGAAACAGTGGATATGATCTAATTGCAATACAAATCATCGCTTTTTATTGAAAAGATTCTATCTGAGAGCGCTTTGGGCATTTGTTTTTAAAGTTATATAGAGACTGGGTTAGTTTGAAATTATACTTGTGCATTTTGTATTACCACAAATTTACTAAATCTTGTAAAAAATACATTAAAATTGTTATCAATATAACTACTGTTTCTTTTATCTTGTTTTACCTGTAAGTTAAAATGTATTATTTAAATTTTCTTTTACGCAACCAAAAATATTGAATATGATTTATTTTAGAAATTCCAAGTTATATTTTGGCTTCTTGGATTTCTTTTTTTATTGTTTGTACATATGTACATGTATTTGCAAGGAAATTTAAATTATTCTTTATTTAACATGAAAAATGTTGGTATTGTACCTAAGGTTATAAAATTATTTAAAACATATTAGTTAATGTAGAATGAGTATTATAAAATTTTCATACAACAAAGTAACATGCTGATGTGGTAATTCAAAAAGGCACTTAGCTAATAATAAATTGTTAATATACGTTTTCACCTTCCAGAGAAAATTTTATGCATTTAGATAAAAAAATTGTTACATCACTGCCATGGCATGTTTTATACGACAAAAATTCTTATTGTACTTATTTTGTTTAAGAGAGAGGTGTTGAATATCTTTTGTAGTTCTTAAAGTCATGCCTTATATATTTTTAGCATTTACAAAGTGATCTTATAATGCAATAGGGTCTTGAATGCTAGCCACTTTAGTATAAGTATTAAAATATAGAATAACATCTGTTATTGAGCGCCTCTCAACGGAAGGTGGAAAGGTATATGGAAACGTTAGCACAATAGGGCTGCCAGATTGTCAAATAATCATGACCATAGCAGAGTTAACAAAGTTGACTGCTGTTGTGTACAGTTGCACAGTTGTGTTGCCATTATTGCCAATGCATTAAGACAGTTGGTGGTGATTTGGTTTGATTGTGATGTTGATAGGGGTTCCGTTAGCCTTCTGGATCTCGCGGGGTCTTGTGGGGTTGAGTGGGCAAAGTGTGGTGAAGCGCGACTAGACTAGTGGTATGTAAGTGAAGAGCATGTGAATGCCACATGCATTGTGTCTATTTCAGTTTTTTTGTAAAAAGTCTTGTGAAGAATGACATGTGGTAAATAATTTAAAAAATTATCTGTACAGTTCTATTTGTATAGAAATAATAAATAATGATGAAATAAAGTAAAACATGTTGTGATTTCTCTTAACGCTTAGTTTAAGTGCGAACGCTGGCATCGACAACCCTTATTGGGGAAATAACGCATTTTTATTTATTTATTTTTTAAAATATGACTGTTTTAATTTGTAGAATAAACTATAAGAAGCATTGAAACATCGTGTTTGTTTGTTTGACAAGTTTATGTGAATATTGGTTTTGATTTTTAAAATTACTATGATAATAAGGCTAAGTGTTTCTAAATGAAATATGTTCTATTTGAAAATCTGATCCATGCTCAATGCACTGAAATTTTAGATGATCAGTTTAAACTACTTTTATCAATCAGGCCCTGCACAGCTAGCAGCAGTGTGTGAATTTTTTAGGAGAAACTTAAACTGTAGGGAATCGCGAAATTAAATATTTAATTATGATTATAGTGTATTTAAAAACTAGCATAAAAATTAACGTCTCTTTTTGCCCCCATATTTGGGTTTCCCTTTGATTCGTCTGCGTACACCAGCTGCCTCTTCCGTGTCATCGTCTGAATCAGCAGGACCACGCTTCTTGCCCTTAGCGCCTTTCTTATCTTCAAGTTCTTTCATTTCCTGATGAATAAAGTAGCTTTATAATTTTTACCAAAAAAAAACAATTCCTTAGAGGGTTACAGACTGTTGCAAAGTGATTTTATCTCAAACTTCAGATGAAAACTACTTACTATTTTGGTAAGTCGCTGAGCTTCGGCGACTCGCTCCTGTAGGACCATCACTTCACTCTCTTCTGTCTTGTAGAGGGGCAACTGCTTGCCAATCAACTGCTCGATGCGTTGGTATAACTCTACATCGTACTGGAATTTATATTATAATTAATTATGTTAAATTGTTTTACTATCTTGTTTTGCATAGTATTGTCTTTGATTAACATAACTTTTATTCATTTAATAAAACACTATTTTGACCGGATTGAAGTTATGTATTATTATAAATTTACAACTATTTAACATAATTTTAAATTTATCCGACGTTTCGCTGCTTTACAGCGTGCGTTTAGTCACCGTGACCCACGCACGCTGTAAAGCACGCGAAACGTCGGATAAATATAAATTATGTTAAATAGTTGTAAATTTATAATAATACATAACTTCAATCCGGTCAAAATAGTGTTTTATTATCTTGTTTTGCGCCTAGTGGCGCATTTTAATAGTTTACATATAAGAGGGCGCATTACCAACTGAAAATAACTAAAATGTAACTCAAAACAACATTCCATTATACGCTATGTTTTGATAAGTAAAAAATACAAGATCCAGATATTGTATACCAGATACAATCGCATAACAAGCTTTTACGTCTTTAATTCGTCATTAAAAACACGTTTTTCCAAGGTCTCTAAATTTCTAAACAAAAAAACTCATTAATTCATACCTGAGAAACAAATGTGATAGCTTTTCCCGATCGACCGGCTCGAGCTGTTCTTCCAACACGGTGAATGTAATCCTTACTATGCAATGGGATGTCCAGGTTTATCACCACATCTACATGAGGGATATCTAAACCTCTGAAATAAGAATTTTAAAGGTAGTTATTATAAGGTGTATGAACATGAAATAAATTAAATATTTTAAAAAGAATGTTTGTTACCTTGAAGCAACATCAGTACAAATAAGTACAGATCTGGCTTTGCTTTTGAATTTATTTAAGGCTGCTAGACGTTTTTGTTGGGACATTTGTCCATGTAATGGTACAGCGGGCACTCCGAGAGCACGAAGTAGTAAAGCAGCTCGTAAGGCGCCTGCACAAGTAGATACGAATACTATGAACGAGTTACCAGACATCTCGTTTAGTATGTGGACTAAGTATACATCCTGCAATTTTGTGAAATATTTAATTAAGATGATGATATTAAGGAACTGATTCTAATCAAGATTAGCAGTAAGCAGAAGATTATCTTCTAGATCTAGATCTTGGAATCAATCCGCCAATCCAGAATGGAATAATGTGAGCTATGAGTGCTTACTCATTAATAGATTCATTGAAAAGGAGCGCAACATAGAAATGGTTGTATCGAAAACAAGTCTGAGTATTTTTATTTACTAGGTATCCTTAATATGTAATAAAGTAAGTAATTTAATGTCAATAAGCAATGTTATATTATTCCACAGAAATTTATAAAACAATATCTGGGTATTATTACTGAAACAAACTTAACTATTTACTTAAGATATTGTAGTCCAGTGATTCTTAAAAAATTTACAAGCTTTACATTTAACATTTGTTGAACTACCAGAGTTATAGAAGAATTCTATAAACAAACCTTATATTTCACTGGAATAAATACGTAGTACTGCTGAAGTTTTTCAACAGTCTGGTATTTAGTGGAAACTTCAATCTTTACTGGATCTTGCAATGAAGCTCTCTGTAGCTTCTGAACTTTCTTTGTCATAGTAGCAGAGAATAGATATGTGCGCCGCTCACGAGGTATCACTCTTAATATTTTGTCTACTTCAACTTCAAAGTCCATGTTAAGAATTCTATCAGCTTCATCCATCACCTGCAATAAATATACACTGAAATATTGTCTCCAATTTTAATGTATAGTTTTAAGATGTAAATGTTCTCTTAAACAGTTATTAATCTGTCAACCTATCACAGAAAATTATTAAAACTGAAAAAAATGGCAACAGATTTTAATATTTAATTTTAAACATTGAAATTGATCTCTATCTACTTACAAGATATTTTAGAGCTTTAAGATTGAAGCCCTTTGTGTTTTCTAAATGATCAACCAGTCTGCCAGGAGTAGCTATAATTATGTGAGGCTTCTTTGATAAAGTTAGTGCTTGGGCAACCATGTCCATTCCTCCTACTATAACTGCACATTTTACACCAATACTTGCACCTTAAAATGTAAAGTTTTAAGAATTATTTGTTATCAATAAATGAGTTTTATATTATAACATTTTAAGGAGAACTAACCAAGAGCCTCAAATTGTTCTGATATTTGGAATGCTAATTCTCTGGTAGGTGTAAGTATTAAAGCGAAGTATCTCTGAGGACTTTCCAGTAATGCCTGTAATATTGGCAGGGCAAAAGCTCCAGTTTTTCCAGAACCAGTTTCAGCTAAACCAATGATGTCTTTGCCTTGTAAGCCCACTGGGATTGCTTCTTTTTGTATTTTCGAAGGTTTCTTCCATTTAAGTTCTTCGCAAGCTTCGCATAATACGTCAACTACGCCCTGTAATAAAGTTAGACATAAATAAATATTAATAAAAATTAGGTCTAATTTCTGATTTGCAACAGTTAAGAACTTTTTCCATGTTAACACTGATAAGGTTGTTTAATCCATAACCTAAAAACACGAAGTTAGTTAACTAGCAAGAGCTTTTATATATAACTTTATAGAATACTTAAATGTAGTCTCTGTCGTATTGTTACAGGGGAATATATAAATAAATGAGTGTTTACCAAATCTTTAAAGGTCCCAGTATCTTCTTCCTGCTCTTTAACTTTATCCTCAACTTGGTCTTCTTCAGAGTGCTGGCTTTCATTATCACTTTTATCAGAGTGCTGGCTTTCATTCTCACTTTTATCACTGTCTGCAGTCATTGTTAGGCAAAAATCAAGAATAATCCGTTTTAAAAAAAATATTGCAATAATTAATAACACATGTCTCGCATTCTTTCCTTGAGCGCAGAATACAGATGAATCAGCAAATGACACTTAAGAATTGTCGATGATTTTGACATATCGTTAGAAGAAAGTGACAGTTAATAGTACTGATGCTGACAATTAAATTGACAAATAGCCAAATATAATTATCTGTATTCCTATTTTATATTATGTGTTTGATATATATTCTATATCATTTACGTTTGGTACACAAATTTAGTAAGGACATTGTCAATTGTCATAGTCTAGGTTATGGTGGTAAAAATTAAAATAATATGATCATAATTTATTAAACACAGACAACTAGTTTATACTTTATATATAATTGTACCGTCGTGGTTCCTATTCTTTTAAAAATATTAAAGATTTGTTTGTGGACTTAGTTTATCATTTGAAAATGGCTAAGCATCACCCTGATCTTATATTTTGCCGAAAACAACCCGGCGTCGGTATGTATTTTATATTTTGTCCATTAGTCATGTTAATTTCTAACTATTATTGTTATTAAATTTGTTTTAGCGATTGGACGTTTGTGTGAGAAATGTGACGGTAAATGTGTCATTTGCGATTCTTACGTGCGTCCATGCACTTTGGTAAGGATATGTGATGAGTGTAACTACGGATCGTATCAAGGAAGATGTGTAATTTGTGGAGGCCCAGGTGTTTCAGATGCATATTACTGCAAAGAATGCACCATTCAAGAAAAAGATGTAAGACCACCATGAAATATTTTTGATATAGTTAACCTTAAATAAACAACACTATCACTGCCCACAACAGGTAATCCTAGTGTGGGGGCGAGTATACTTTACCTAAATATCCTGTATATTGTGTATGATAAAGTTTTTCTTTCTTTCTTTTATCATAATTTTATATCGTAATATTCATACTTTATTTTTAGTTATCTAAGAGTGTCATATTTCCTAGCTTTTTAATTGGTTGATATGAGTAATGTAATGTAAAAAATTATAAAGTAATTTTTTTAATTTTGTTTCAGAGAGATGGATGTCCAAAAATTGTAAACCTCGGAAGTTCTAAGACAGATCTATTCTATGAAAGAAAGAAGTATGGCTTTAGAAGACACTAGCAATAGTTTCTTTCTAGTTTTAGAATAAAACTAGAAAGACACTGGACTTAAGATTTTTGTGTGAATGAGAATTAATGATAAAAGAATGTTTTAAAAATAAAACATGTTTCCAATCTCAGTGATGGCTCATATTATTTTTTAAATGGATCATATCATATTTGATCGCACAAGTTTTCTTTTGTTAAGGTTACACAAAAATAAAATAAGTTAGTTATATTTCAATATGTTTATATATTTTTCACTGGAATTGGGATGGAATAACTTAAAAATTCAACCTTTTGCTAAGCCTTGTACATTTTACAACTATCATACATAATTAATTGATCAATCAATTAATTCTTTAACAAATTAGACCTTAACATATTATTGTCTTCAAATTCACAAAAATGGGTTTTTATAGCAACTACATATTAATATATGTGTAATATAATAATGTGTATTATTTTGCTAAGATTCCTTATAAGTACTATTTGAGGAACTTGCAGTGTTTGTCCAAATATTGGTGTCTGTACTTCCAGCTTCTGAGTATGTTGGTCGAGCAGGTATTATAGGTGATCTGATGCAAACGCTAAATAAGAATAAAACACAATTAAATGTCTATTATATAATTCTTACAACTTAATTTGTTTTTATTGCAAGATATTTATATGATAGTTAAAATTTTGCAACATGCTTTAGACTGTGTTTCTTATTTTTAATATGTGTACATGCCAATTTGATGGCTGACCACTGACCTGATTTAAAATCATCCAAATAGTGTTCTATGGGAATAATTAACGTATTTCAACCTTATTTACTTGTAACAAAAAGTGTATGCAACTTTCTTATTTCCTGAGTACAGAGAAAGGAAGGGGCAATGAATAATTAATAATTTATTGCAAATAGCTTGTCTCTAACCATAAACTTTTTTGACACTGGGAATTAACCCAGAAATATGACACAAGATATTAGTTTATTATCATTGAGATTCATCATCACATGTTTAAGCATACCTAAAAAGGCCAAATCCAAGGTCCAAGTTGAAGGGTCTTAAAAAATACTTACGAGTTGACATCTTCCAATTTCTTTAGTAACCTCTCATTTTCTCTGCTTAATATCTCTTGGTCGCGCAATAACTGGTCTCTTATATGAAATAGCTCCGAGTTTTCATGTCTTAAAGCGGAATTCTCTTCCATATGAAGTTGTATAAGTTCCACCAACTCCGACTGTGGTAGTTGGTAGAGCTTGTTGGCTTCTAAAGGTATTTGGCGATTCCTTTGACCTAAGAATTAAAAAGTTTAATATTAATAAATAGGAACTGCCATGTATTTTTATAACAATTAGAATTGCGCAAATAGATTTTATAACAAAATACAATATATTTTTTTTATTAATTTTATTTATCGTTAGCACATAGTATAATTTTTCTATAGAGCAGGGGGCAAACGGCCAGGGGGGCTCGCCGCCCATGGACACTCACAATGCCAAAGGGCTCGCGAGTGCGTTGGCCCAAGACGAATTGGTTCGAAAATACTTCAGTGGGCAGCTGGTTCCATATAGTGGTGGTGCGCGGCAAAAACTGCCTAAACAAACGCTCAGTTGTGGATCGTGTATTGACGGGAACGTATATAAAACATATGTATTAAAATATACCTCAAATAATACTATATAAAGACAATAATTGATAGAAATATATGTAATCTCACCATATGAATCCTCAATGTTATCCGTCTGTATGTGGAGCGCTGTACGCAAATGCTGATTCTCAGCCTGCAGTGTGTCTACTTCACGTTTCAGGCTTAGTATTAGGGCATCTCTGGCGTCCTGTTAGTAAAAAAATTAACATTCCCTTCTTTATCTAACACTCCAGGGGCAGAGGACTAGCTAATCTTAGCTAGTGTGTGTATGTGTTAGTTGGGAGATGTAAACTGGACTAATATGTAATATGCAAAATTTTGGTGATAATGCATTAAGTTACTTAAGTTAAGTTTGGGTCTTAGCTTTCAACCAATCGATTTCATCTTTGATGTAGAATTTTATGTATGGTATTGTAGGCTAGTTTGAGTATGAACAAATAACTCGGCTGAATTATTTTATCAGTGGCGTGACCTTTTAGGTCTGGGTCTCAGAATTCTGTAGCTGTCATCATCATTTGTCAGTCTATAGGCAAGTAGTTGATCAGCAAACAACCTGTGCCTGACACAAGCCGTCGACATTTTGGGTCCTAAGTCAAGCCGGTTTCTTCACGATATTTTCCTTCACCGTTCGAGCGACTGTTAAATGCGCACGTAGAAAGAAAGTCCATTGGTACACAGCCGGGGGGGAACCTTTGACCTCAGGGATAAGAGTCGCACTCTGAAGCCACTAGGCCAACACTGCTGGTGGACGGGATTAAGTAGCTAAATAAAAGGGACGCTACAACCCTCGGGCCTTAGATCTGTTAATTGTAGGTGACTCGCGAAGCTTAATGTCTATTTATAATTTCTTACCATCTTTACTAAGGGCTTTGACTTAATTTTCTTGGCTCTTGCAGCGTATCGCAAAGTGTTGATGGTCTCGCTCAAGTTAGATTTTGTTGGAGCTATACAGGCGATCTATATTAAAAAAAGAATCAGTAAGCTATGATATAAATACGCTTTATATATGATATATTGTGGAAATGTACACTTATTTTAAATAAATATAATAAAGATTGAAATATGAAAATGGACAGAACACATTATGGGAGAACAGAAAACTAAAAAGACGAAAAAAGCGACGGCGTGGCTTCCTCGCTGTGACAAAAGAAAACGAGGAAGACAAAGAGATGGAAAGATGATATAAGTAGAGCAGCTGGGCCTATGTGGCTACGTAAAGCTAGACACCGAGAAGAGTGGAAGCTGTTAAAGGAGGCCTATGTCCAAGGACAAGCTGTAAAACAGAAATTAACGGGATTGCCGATTAATAATTAGTATTCAAAGCACTTCACATTTTTATATAAATATAAGTATTTTACAGGAATAAAGGCTATTATTATTATTATTACAATAATACACAATATAGGTACACTTGCTCACGAAGACGAGATATAAGTACAAATGGTGTTTTGTATGTCACTAGATAGTGGACAAATCTTTGTTTTTAATTTATTTTATTATTATTTATTACTAAAGATGTGGAACATGGTGTAATGGTTGCAGCTCCTTACAAACGTTGTGTAAAACAAAAAACTTGGCGATTAAACGAGTGGCGGAGAGTTTATTGCCAGTTCTTCTCTTCCGTTCTACGCCCTTAATTTGAGAACTGGCAGTAAATGTAAAATTAGAAGCATTTGATATATATCATATATATTTCTTTTTTGACGTTCATAAGTTTACATTGTGTTACCTATATGAATAAATGATTTTGACTTTTGACTAAACTGGTACACTAATTATTAACAATTATGTTTTGGTAAGATTCAGCGCGAGTTGAGACTGCGTAAATTATCATTTTTTTTATTTTTTAAACTTATCAGGCTTACTTATTTGGGCGGGCCGACATAACACTCAAATCGAAACCTTTTTTATTCGAGGAAGTAGTTCGTCCACTCTAGTTTTTGCTTAAATATATACATTACATATTAACAGCTGACATTGTATAAAATTATTTTTTTAAATTTATTTTTACCATCAACGTGACGCCATTTCCAGCAAGACTGTCCGCCAGCAACTTCGTCAATTTACTGTCTCTATATGGGATGTGTCCACGTTTCTTGCCATCACTTAGTTGAGCTATACAATAACCTAAATAAAAAAGTATGGGAAAAAATGTTTAAAATTAAAAATATTTAGGTATATGGCTTAATACATGTGCACACTGCACTGGGTCGATTCTCAGCAAACCATTTCGGATTGCTATGCACAAAAATCTGTTCCTTTGTTAACACAGAATCTTTTCAATTATATTTTTATGTCAAACTATTTAGTGTACATTTATTGTTGACTAAAGCAATATAAAGGTTTCTGGGGAGAAATGGATGAAAGAACAGTTCCAAATGGAAAGTTCAGGAAGAGGCCTTCACCCTGGGGACTGGAAAACACAAAGAAACGGAAATATCAATAACTAACGTAGACTAAGAGCAACTAACACCCATTTGATGTAATTGCTAACTGTATGGAATTAAAGTGCCTTTATTATTATTACTTATTATAATGTTAGCCATTGAACAGAAATTAGTTTTAGATTCTGTGCGGAAAGAAACTTGCCACATTTTTGTTGACAACCCTAGGTCATTATAGTTCGACTGAAATCTTGATACTTACTCAATATGAAAAATATAAACTTATAATTTTTGTGAATTAATCGATGCGTATAAGAATTATATTTGTTCGCATTACTGCCACGTTGAATCCCTTTCGCACATACTCTGTTCATCAAAAGAATAATGACTAGCCTTTTTCATATTAAACACATAATATGTATCTCCTTTAAAAAGAAAAAAAAATTGTCTATGGCTTATGCAAAAAATACGCATTTCAATAACACTTTAACTGTTAACGAATATTAATACCAATTTATTATATCATTTACATTCGCTTAGAGAAACCTGGTGTTATGGAAATATTGGGAATATATTTTCGTATCAGTTAAGTAAGAGAGCAATATGTGTGGTTTCAGCGTGCGACTCTCATCCCTGAGGTCGTAGGTTCGATCCCCGGCTGTGCACCAATGGACTTTCTTTCTATGTGTGCATTTAACATTCACTCGAACGGTGAAGGAAAACATCGTGTGGAAACCGGCTTGCTAAACCCATAAAGTCGTTAGCGTGTATCAGGCACAGGAGGCTGATCACCTACTTGCCTATTAGATTGACACATGATAAGTCTGAGGAAGAGAAATCTGAGGCCCAGACCTGAAAAGGTTGTAGCGCCACTGATTTAAATCTTGGGTAAATTTCTCAATTTTGCTCCACTGTCTGATGACAACTTACCCAGCACCATGAGACTCCTATTAATATTATTCGCTTCTTCCAACGTTTTTCCAGTGCTATGAGTCTTTTTGGTCATCTCGCTACCAGCTAGATCGACAAAGTTGATTTTGCCGTGTGTGGAGCACGTGACGTCACCGGCAGTGCGCACGTCACGGCGTACGCGCACGCAGAGTAGCGTGTGCGATCGCGATGAGTGACTGTTCATTGCATGGGAGCCTACTGCTCTGTTACGCATTCCTAAAATAAAAAGCTTCTTGTTTAGTTAAAAATGTGATGAGTGCCATGATTTAAGGGCAGCTACTGGCAAACATTTTTGTGAAACGAAAAACTTAGCGATTTAAAAGAGACGGATTTAGAGGTCCGAAGGACTTTAGGCAAACATGGAGTGGAGGCTCCCTAGCCCTTAATTATTTTTCCAAATAAAATGGACAAGGTTTTTCAGTCGAGTTTTTCAATAAATATTTTATTGTGAGGCCAGGTATAGATTATTGTAATAATAGAGGTAAATTTAGATGCATTTCCTTTTTTACTTTTCCTATTGGCGTTCATAAGTGTTCATCGTGGTACATATGATTAAATCTCATTTTCCATTGGACCTATTTTGATCTACTAAGGAATTTGATTTATATTACCGTTACGTGGAAGATTTGTATATATTTAAATCCCAGAAATTTTATTTATTTCCAAAAAAGCTGCAGTTATGCAATTATTAGACCAAGTAATCATTATGATCTGCAATGATCATCCGAATTGTGTTTAATAATCAAAGCGTGTTTACACTTGACTATTTAAAAAATTCAACCAGGTCAGAAAAATATAATCTACTTGTTTTCTGGATTACTTACTTGGTAGTCGTAGAGGTATGAATATTGATTGAAAGCAGAAACTTGTAGATAAACTAAATATATATGCACGAGTACAGAACTTTTTACTTCTTTTTGTCTTAGTCGATCATCTATAAATTAAAATTAGGTACATATTTTAACATACCTTCCTCTAAAACAGCAAAAAGGTCATCTAACTCTTCGCAATCGACCATAAACAAGTTCTCTACATAAAAGCTTCGGCTCTCTTTTGACCAGCGCACTTGGAGTGGTTTCCTTGAACTACCTGGATTTAGCAAATCTATCACCTGTGATGACGAGAGTAAATTCTATTTATTGGTGAAAACTGTACAAAAATCCGTTCGGTTTGTGAGATATCGCCTTCATACTGACAGACGTGTTTTATGGGACTTAATTTTATTTATTTACAAAAAACACAATCTTGTCCTAACAGGTCCTAAATCAACAAGAATACATAACCAATAAAAAATAATTATAAACAAACATACGAAATTAATTAGGAAAAACATACAATATACAGTCAAAGTCTGTTATAACGACATCGAAGGGACTACTAATATTTGGTCGTAAAAACCGATAGTCGTAACAGCCGATGACGTTGTTATTAAGTACCTAATACAATAGAATTCACCCGGGACATTTGATTTTGGTCAATATAACCGGTATGTTGTTCTAAACGATGTCGTCGTAAACGGTTTTGACTGTTTATTTAAGTTAGTGATATAAACGCTAATCATCACGAAGAAATATAAAACAGCTTCAGTAGCTTGGTCGCTATAAATACAAAACAATTATGGTTTCGACGAGATCGAAGCCACAAGATCCAGGTTGTTTCTTTTTCGATCTACAGCATTTTCTTCGTGAGTTAAATAGTATATAATCTGTAGTGAATATTTTTTTTATGTAATAGGAGGCAAACGGGCAGGAGGCTCACCTGATGTTAAGTGATACCGCCGCCCATGGACACTCACAATGCCAGAAGGCTCGCAAGTGCGTTGCCGGCCTTTCAAGAATTGGTACGCTCTTTTCTTGAAGGACTTTTTATTACCTTTTCATTATAAATCTCTAAGAAGGAAGCTTTAAGGACAAAATGACTATTTGGTTGGTCACGTATAAGTCTATATAAATAGACGAAGGATCGCACAACCAAGCCGTGTTCTGGTGAGTATGGACTGGCTCCACTTTCCACCTAGAGGAAATTTAATATTAATTAATATTTCTTAAAATATTAGATTTGAGACAAACAATCTCCATGTCTATGAATTCTTAGCAAAATGTTTATAGTTTTATAAACAACTAGCCCGTCTAGGCTTCGCTCGGGTGGACATTTATTTGTTTGCATGATTGATGCGAGAAGGGGATATTTATAGACATTTTCTTTGGGTTCCCCGTACCATTAAAGTTTTAGGAGGGACCCTCATTTTTTTTCTTGCAATTAAAAGCCTATATTTGCCTATATTAATCATTGATAATGTAGCATTCAAATGGTGAAAGAATTTTTAAAATCGGTCCAGTATTTTTTGAGCCAATTCGTTACAAATATACTTACAAACAAATCTTTCCTCTTTATAATATTAGTATAGGATATAAACTAATTTTATAAACAATATATTTATAAACTTTCGTTTATAACTTAACAAAATGAGGTAGAGTAAGAAATTTAAAAAAAACAAAAAGTTCTTATTAAAGAGAAAAATTGTGTACCAGTGTTTTACTTTACTAGAGGAAATAAATAAAATGATAGTCTGATAACACATCGATGAACTTTGCACATCATATAGTCAAAAACATTTTCACAACGTTTATTTGTATATTATACCCAAATATGAACAAAATATGTCGTGTAGATAGCGATATTATGTTATCATTAAGCAGTTAACACAGCGTTACGTCACGCGACAAGCTTTTACCGGTAAGGTCAAATTGTATAATATTTAAGTATTGAGTTTGAAAGTAATATTTTTACTATGAATTTCCAGCGACGCGAAGAAAAACAGAAATTGGAAGCCATATGCCTATGTTCTATTGATTGATTTCTTCGTGACCTTGAAACTCGTCGAAAATCTTATCAACAGACGTGACTATTCGAATTGCTAATCGATTTTTATGGATTACAATCGAATCTAATTGTCAGGATATAATGGCCTCGTAGCGTTTATAACGTCTCCCTATCCAGTTTAAGGTGACAGCTCCCGTTTGGCTCCAACTAAATAGATTGTTGCTAGCCTAGAAATCGAACCCAACGCCTTGATGCTTTTTATGTAACAGGGGGCAAACGTAGTGAGTGCAGGAGTTAAGTGATAGACGCTCACATTGCCAAGCTAGTAAGTGCGTTGCCGGTTTTTTTTTAAATAACGTGTTGAATAGGTTAATTGACAAAACATTCAGTTTTACTTATCTCTTTACTTATATGTATAAGCTATTTAAATTTTCTGTTCTTTGCACGAATTTTAAATTTTTACCAACTGAAAATTTGTAATTATTACTGTGTTATGCTAACTTAAAAACGCAAACCATCTGCTATAGTCGATATTCTATAGACATGAGGGTGGAAATCGATCGGTTGACCACGAGGTCGCCAACTTTGCTCTATAAAGTTTGTTAGTGTTAGGTGTCTTCTATGCAATTAATTTTATATGTATCATTTACTAATATGGATTTTTAAGGTTAACTTCGACATAGGCATTTGTAATAGATGAAACCCACGAACACATTAAAGCAGTGTCTCTCGACCGTTTATGTACCATGCCCCACCTTAACTTTTCTAAAATTATTTTTAATATTAAATTTTTTTATTTTTTATTAAGAAACGTTTTGTTTAAGGGATATATTACTAGGAAATTGTTAACGAATGAAAAACTGAAATTGAAATTCCGAATTAAATAAATTTTCGAATAGCCCCTCTTATCAATCAACTTGCCTCCCAGTGGGGCGTGAGCCCCACATTGGGAAGCACGGCATTAAAGTGTATGTTTCGTAAATTTCTTACCACAGGGAACTACATCGGTAGTTAGTAGTATCGACTAATCTTGGCATTACAAATTTTATATTAACTTTTTTGTATTTATTTCTGTATTTAGACTTACAACTTAAGAAAGACATAATTCACGTAACAAATCTTGGTTAAAAAACCTTCTTTAACCAAGCCACACCGAGGTTGAAATAACCAAATTTTCAAAAAGACTAAACCATGTTTTAGTCACTTACACAAATGAATCTATTTTTTATGTATTTATCTAATATTACCAATCCTGGTGGTCCTGTTAGTGTATGAGTCTTCCCACTCCCAGTTTGACCGTAACAAAAGGCTGTACACGAGAAACCTTCCACTGCCATCTCGAGTAATCGCTTGATTCCTGAATATTCTAGAACGTCATCCTAGAAGAAAAGAAGTGTGAAAATAAAAAAGTATTAGGCAAGCTATTAATAAATTGTTTAGCAAAGAGCAAAACAGAGCAGTGTTGGTCTAGTAGCTTCAGCGTGCGACTCTCATCCCTGAAGTCGTAGGTTCTATCCCCGGCTGTGCACCAATGGACTCTCCGTCTATGTGCGCATTTAACTTTCGTTCGAACGGTGAAAGAAAACATCGTGAGGAAACTGACATATCTTAGACCCAAAAAGTACGGGGTGTGACAGGAGGCTGATCACCTACTTGCCTATTAAATTGACAAATGATCATGAAACAGATACAGATTACACTGATTTATTTGTTTATTCCATATAGTCTGTGTCCAGTTTGTGTTTCCACCACGCCAACTTCTTTCTATTTAGGATCTTGTATAGAATAAATAAAAAAAAAAAAAAAAAAATTATTAATAAATTGTGCTCTCTTGTAAGTAATAATAACCTATAAACTACGTTTTTATAGTAATCAGATACGAATCTTTAGTATAAGAGGCTGTTAAGTATGCCTTTACACAGAGATTTAGATATAAATTTGCTGACAAAAATACAATAAATAATAATTAACAACCAATTTACCTGTGTTGCAGCTGGTTCAAATACAACGTTGTAGGAGAACACCTTGGGCTTCTGTCCAGGTGTAGTGCTGTGGCAGATGATCTGCCCTTTGCCAGGAAATTCCAGCATATCTCTTTCTCTTATAGATCGCTCCTTTTCGTTTACTGGCCGGACTCTAAATTCAGAAGAATAAGTTCAAATCTAAGATATACCATTTAATATAAAGATAAAAGGGAAATATTCTGTGTGTAAATGAATAATTAATAAGATGCTATTGAATTATCCCAGAATAGTTTGTCACTCGCAAAGTAAAGTCTCTATCTGCGCTGGCGCAGCGACACAAAGTGAGCCTTGGCCCCCGAAACTTGATAGTCGATCACCAGTAACCTAAAGGGTTTGAGGAGCGTCCTCGACGAATCCGGCCTGACTGTCCGGCCCAGTGGCTGTTTTTTTTTGAGAAAAGGAATCTCGCTGTTCGCCTTTCAGCTCGGGCTTCGGCTTGGGCCGTCGCGGGGCAGGACGGAAGCTCACTGGAGTGAGCAAAGTCTAGGTAAAGGTCCACGCCTTCCCCGGCGGTTTTTTACCCTAATCTGATTTTTCCCAGTGGCTGAGGTCGAGATATTGTATATATCTTTGTGTGTTGTTTTAACGCGTTTCAGGGCATGACGTCTCGCAGTGATTTGTAAGCGCAGATTATTATAGATGTCGCTTCAAAGCTATTGTCCATTGAATCGCAGTTATCTCAGTTCATGAGTGACTGAGTACTAAACGCGCGCACATTGGTAGTAGATATTTGATCCATTACCGACATATAGAAGTTAAATTTGAAACATATTGACAAACTGTTGTTATTTATTGACATATACATAACGTTTTGGCTTTGGGTCGTGTTATACTGACACAATGATAAATACTAATATTAACGGGTATTTAGGTTTAAAGAAGTTTAATCTTATTTATTTATTTATACTTCATTGCCATAATAAACATAATTATTCAATTCAATATTCAAAGGCTTTTTTTAACTAATACAAGAGAAAGTTTACAAAATATAAATGTATATAAAAAAAAAGTTCTTTAAGAAGGTTTTGACTTTTGTTGCACAGCTGTCCTCTTGTACAGCTTGCCTTTGCCAAAGGCCTCCTCCAGCTGTTTCCAGTGCTTCCTATCCCTGGCAAGTCTTTGCCACAGAGGACCAGTGGCTTTTTAAAGTCATCAGCTCACCGCGCACATGGTCTTCCTCTCTTTCGCTTAGTGTTGCAGCGAGGTACATAATTATACATATAGAAGAAAAATAGTCGGTTACATAAGTTATTAAAAACAAACATGTCACTTACATGAAAAAAAACATAAAAAGTAAATATATCACGCCACCGTCGTACGCTCTTATTGCATTAAATCCATCTTCCAAAAAACTTCGTAAACTTCGTATCTTAGGATATTCAGTTCTGAGTCGGCTTACATCGTGAATTCGTTAATTTGTTTTAAGAAACATACGCTTTTATATTTGGTACGGAAGTTTAAAGTAAAACTATTTCAGGGTAGTAGGTCACCTATACAACTAGAAAAACTTCAAGGTAATATAATTAATCACAATTGGAGGTATGAAAATCCACATTAGCTAGTTACCATGAGGGTGGTAAAAATCAATAAAATTCATTTATTAGTCAATGTCAACAACCTATTATACCGGTGATAAGGCGACGGACTCCTAATGATTTTTGTAATTTAAAAACGACTTATCGGTAAACATTTTTATTTAATGAGATTCTGCTCAACAAACTTAAAGTTAGCTTTTTTCTTAAATATAATATTTTTTATTTTTATAATAGTCGAACTGTCAAATTATAAATTCAAGATTGTCTAATTATATATTCGGTACATCAAGACTGTACGTAACATTCATAATGAAATGTTCATTGCTTTGTAACGTCTGAATGCAATGTAACAGTCGAAGCCAGTGCATACGTCTGGTTATACTCTCGGGGCGTAACTCCCACATACATAATTGCTATGAAATGAATGCAATGTAATAGTTGAACAGAGAGGCTATACCTACTCTCGGGGCGTAACTCCCGACGATTTAGGAAATCGCCACGCTTATAAAACTAAGAAAGCGAAATGAATGAGCAAAATGTACAGCCTTGGCTCGCACAATATGTATGCAACTTCTGTTAGTTTAGTGGTTGTTTTTCCATATTCCTACGGCTCATACCCACGACCCGGTCTATGTCCGGTCGACAGTCTTGTATAGGACACTATGTCCGGCCATGTCCGACGCCGGCGTCTTGTAGGGCCACTTGACGCCATGCAACCGGGCACGGTGCTCGCCGCGTCTACGCCTGGTGCGCAGTGGAGTATGGCAGTGTATGAGTGTATGAGTGAATTGGTGTATTGTGAAATTGGAGATATACTACTGCGCATATTTGTATCTTCATGTTTTAAAGTTTGGGTTCCAAAATATGTAACATTTTTATAATGTTTCTTTTTTCATTCGAAAGTACTTCTCAAATTTCTCGTCATAGTTGCTTCCGAATGAGCGTATGAAATGCACCATGATCTTCTCTTTCTGTAAACATGGGAGGTACCCAATGTCGTCTATGTATTTTTTCTCGTCGTTTTTTAGCTTTTTATACATGTACCACGCAATAATACATTTCCTCTTTTTAACACTCAACATTTTATACGTCCACAATTATTCATTAAATGAAAAGAGCGTATGAAGACGGCACCTCGATGAAACCGGGTCGTGTACAAACCGTCTTGTGTGCAAGCTCGGACGGTTTCTACCCGGCGCCGGCCAAAAACCGGGCCGTGTTGAAACCGTCTCGTGGGCATGAGCCCTTAGCTTATAGGATTACGGTTAAAAAATTTAATAAAAAAAAAAGATAAAGCTTGGATTCGAAAAATTAAACATACTAGAACAGAATAAAAGACTGCATAATTTTTAATAGTGTATAGACTATAATATTATTTGGTCTGAATACATAACCAATTAATTTATTGAAGTTTACCACATCATACATATTACTATATCTACGTTATATGTTACAAACTCTTTTATCTAAAATGTATGACAATTTTAATAAACATAAATGTTACAAAAAACATAAAAAATACAATTAAAGCCGAGAAAACGGCGGATTAGGTACGAGATAGGCACTTAACAATGCTTTCATTAAAATTGATCAGCCCTCAACTGAATATATCCAGCTATGCAGCATAAATATTTGTTATTTACCTTATTACTACATTGATGTTATCTTCATCGGAGTTGAGGGTAGTGCTGGAACCCCGAGTGCTCCGGTCTACGCTGCCAGTCCTGCTACTTCTGCTACCACTGGAATGCCATATTGCCCGCAGACGTATTTTAATATTTTGATTTGATTGGTACGACTTTCCGAAACCATTACTAACTTTATATCAAATAGTAATTAGAAGTAGTAGATTTTGTCTCTTAATTGTGTTTAGGTTGATTGCTTTTTAATAATTAGTCAATCTATCAATAATACTGAACTCGACTATGCATTTTCTATTTATTAAAAATTCGTGTAATAGAGAAAGGAAAAAAGATATGGTACTTCAACTGAAAACGCGTTTATTTATTTACTTACAAAAGCTTGCCAACACTCGGTAATACATTGGTACAAGAAAAATAAAATACTAGATTTAGTGTGGCAAGCCTAAAAAACACGACGAGATATACACAATTATGCAATTATAAATAAAATAAATAAATCAGTGGCGCTACAACCTTTTTAGGTCTGGGCCTCAGCTTTCTGTATCTGTTTCATAATCTAATAGGCAAGTAGGTGGTCAGCCTCCTGTGCCTGACGCACGCCGTCGACTTTTTGAAGGCAAGCCGGTTTCGTCACGATGTTTTCCTTCGCCGTTCGAGCGAATGCTAAATGCGCATTCAAAAGAAAGTCCATTGGTGCACAGCCGGGGTTCGATTCTACAACCTCAGGTGAGGAAGCCACTAGGCCAACACTGCTCATGTAATTATAAATACTAAGGGAAAATTGATTTCAAAGTGTGAGGGGAGCAATGTATAATGCGTTGAATTATTGTTTCCATACCCATAGGTTATAACTAATGGAGTGAAAGACACGAGACCCCAAGACACCCCTAATGGACCGTCCAAGGTCCTTACAGGACTTAGTATTACACAGGCGCCAAGGTTTGCCAAAGACAGGAAAAAGGAAGGAATGGAGGAAGATATGAAACACCAATACGACCTTCGGTAATGAAGAACGTTATAAAATCATAAAATAAATCTAACATTATTTTTATAGAAAGCTGTGATTTTATAAAAATCTACGTATTTTGTAATCATTAGGATGGCCTTTGTCCATCAATTTGCCCCAAACTAACATAGGCTTCGCTGGAAATTGGTTCGCGTGACGAGGGGCGCCGGTGACTGATTGTGCATTTAATATTTATTGGACAATCTTATACACTTTCCGCCAGGTGATGGTTCAAGGCCTATCACGTAATGTCGGTGATTTTAGGTAAAAGTAATTCAAAATAAATATTTTTGTTTACCCTGAATTATAACATTAAATTGTCTCTATCTGTCAGATAATGTTTACTGTGGTAGAATGAGACAGCATTCCGTTAGTTATGTTATAAGATAAATATATTCTCGATGTGTTAAAATTTTAAGTATAGAATGTTATTGTAATAACAGCCGGCGATTTAAGGCCGGCAACGCACTTGCGTGCCCTCTGGTAATGTGTCTATGGGCGGCGGTATCACTTAACATCAGGTGAGCCTCGTCTGAGTCCCTGCTATTTAAAAAAAATAATTAAAATTTAAAATATCTTGTATAAGTATCGCAATACAGCAAGGAAATGCTGCCAGCGTTAAAGGTACACTACCACAGGGACCAAACTTTTTAAATTTGTTTCAAATTACTTTTTATTAATTTTAAAATTATTTTTATTATTAATTACTATGTAGGTTAAGAAAATTTTAATAACTGTATATTTTCTTGTTATGTTCTTGGTCTATTGTAATAATTACATATGAAAAAAGTATTATAGTAAAAATGTTACTTTTCTAATACATCCTTTTGGGAAATGTTGTTCTTTAATTCCATTTTCTTTTAAGATTTATTAGCTTATTCTGTTTTTTAAAATACAAAGAAGACCTACCCAAACGGGTTTATAGCCAAGTAGAAAAAAACATTCCATGATTTTAAACGCTTTCGACTCTTAGTATGAAGTCGGGAATCGAATAGAGGACCTTCCACCATGTCTTAGTCATAATTAAATCTCTCACTTGTCAGGCACAGAAGCCTAACCATTCTATAAAAAGATAAATGATCATGGTTGTGCTGCCTCTGAATATTTTTTTATATTTTTTATGGTCATAACATACCTCCCATTTCTGGATCTGCTCTTTACACTGTCACTGTCTCCATTGTATTTACTTAAGAGTGGCAAACCCAAGGAGCTACTCCCTTTAGCAAGACCACCTCCTGGCTGCTCCGTACTCCTTGCCTTGCGGGTCTTCAACTCTTTACCTAAGAAAAGATAGTATAGGCTATTGATAAGCAATTCTCTTATATATATAAAATAAGAGAAATATATAATAGTATGCACACTACGATCATATTCGGAGTTATTCGGATGAATGCCTGCAGCTGACTTTCATCATCGGACGTCGAGGCAGAATACGAAATTCCACTCGTATCACCTTGACGTCCGTCGTTCCACGACTGAACGTTTTTAAGGCAGTTTTTGCCGCTCACCACTATGTGGAACCAGCTGCCCACTGAAGTACTTTCGAACCAATTTGACTTTGGGTTCATCAAGAAAATAGCGTACCAATTGTTAAAAGGCCGAAAAAACCCCCCGGGCGCCCTTTGGGGGGGGGAGAAGCCGGGGGGGGGGGACCACAAAAAAAAAAGAAACCCCCCCGGGGTGAAAAACAAAAAAAAAAAAAAAAAACAACCCAAAAAAAAAAAAAAATTCTTCAGTCAGTCAGTCGCGAGCTAGGCATATTTCTGCGTCTGCTTTCTTTATAATTTAGATAAACTGATTCCCATGATTGCAAACTGATACGCGGGTTTTCTTACCCTAAACTTTTACGAATATGCTAAAACCTGAAATACTTAAAAAAAGAGTATCTTCTTCTTCTTATTTTCTTTTTTTTGACGTTCATAACATTGTGTTACCTATATGAATAAATGATTTTGACTTGACTTGAGTTATCGTACCGTATCTTACACTTCCGGCCAAGGTTTCAGCTGACTTTGAAATAGTTCTTGATAGAGCAGACGGTGGTGCCTTCATGGGCGTCCCTCTATGGTAGGTCTGTGTTAATGGTTGAAACATTTGAAGATTTTTCAGCGACATTTTTTATTACAACGCACATTTTCACTTAAAATCCACTGATAGAAAACAGTTTTCATCGCAATAATAAATGTTACAAACTGTTATAACTAATGCGGGTTAAATGTTTAACTACGCACTGGAAACAGTTAAAATTTAACGAGCATATTAAATGAAATAATTATGACGTTTGACATATCAAATGGCGCGAAAACATGTCCATTTTGGTTACGCGACTGAAGTTCACACACGCGCGGAAAGCACTGAACGAATAGCTGGTTATTCCCTTCAACTTTCAGACAGCCGATAATTATATATGTAAGCAACATATTTTTCAACGTTTGATTACGATCTGAGTGTATATTTTAGGACAATGGCAGTTAGGGAATATCGTTTGGTCATAAAATGTGCCTAATTGTTTTTTTAGATTTCAATGTTTACAATTTTTGTACATGTTATTTGAGCGAGATTTTGGTACTAGAAGTTTTTTTTCTAATTTGCACATTTACTAAGTATAATAATTTATTTATTGAATTATTTCAACATTTCTTCGCATCTATTCGCCATTTCTTATAGATAAAAATACAATTTCAGTAGACACAAGCTAGTATGAAATTATGTTAAGTCAGATATAAACTTTTTGTGATAATACGAATTTTCAAGTTATTAAAGTATTAATATTTATTTTGTGATCCTACAGCTAAAATAAATTATATAAAAATTATACTAAAGATATAGCCAAAGATGGAATACATAATATTTACAAAAAGGTCCAAACAAAAAAAAAATCTATAAAATAATTAAATACATTTAACTAAATAATACCTAAATCGGCTGTGTTGTGTGATGGTGTGAAAGTGAGGGTATATACGTGAGGGTTTGTTTGTGGGGTGTGAAATTCTTATAACTCCTTTTAAGCATATTCCGCGATAGATTAATGGGTCAATATAAACTGATGTTGCGTTTTGTATGCTATGGCTACTGCTGATAGAAGCTAACCGCTTGTTTTTTTTACTTTATGTTATTCCATATCAGGTGGAGGAATGGTTGGAGTTTTCAAGCATGTTATGGACCATAAACTTGGTGGTCAAACGGAGAGTTTTTTTTTTTCGTATATTCCACCATCTATGACTTAGAATTGAGAACTGTCATTAAAGCTATTTAAAGCTTTCTTGACGTTCGTATCCGAATAACTTTATTTTGACATTGTCTATTGTGGTCTTGAATAATAAATGAAAAATCGCTTGTCTTTCACACTACAAAGAAAGTTCTGAACTGCCTTTTATAAATAAAGACAAATTGATTTCTTTATGCGCAATAGTTATTATTTATTCAAGTGGTATATGCTCGGTAGATATGTGGTCACGTTCATCGGTGTACGATCAAGGTTCAAGTCCCGGGCCGAATAGTAGTTAGGAATTTTGCGGGGGGGGGGGGGGGGGGGGGGGGGGGGGGGGGGGGGGGGGGGGGGGGGGGGGGGGGGGGGGGGGGGGGGGGGGGGGGGGGGGGGGGGGGGGGGGGGGGGGGGGGGGGGGGGGGGGGGGGGGGGGGGGGGGGGGGGGGGGGGGGGGGGGGGGGGGGGGGGGGGGGGGGGGGGGGGGGGGGGGGGGGGGGGGGGGGGGGGGGGGGGGGGGGGGGGGGGGGGGGGGGGGGGGGGGGGGGGGGGGGGGGGGGGGGGGGGGGGGGGGGGGGGGGGGGGGGGGGAGGAGGGGGGGGGGGGGGGGGGGGGGGGGGGGGGGGGGGGGGGGGGGGGGGGGGAGGAAAAAAAAAAAAGGGGGAGGGGGGGGGGGGGGGGGGGGGGGGGGGGGGGGGGGGGGGGGGGGGGGGGGGGGGGAAAAAAGGGGGGGGGGGGGGGGGGGGGGGGGGGGGGGGGGAGGAAAGGGGGGGGAGGGGGGGGGGGGGGGGGGAAAAAAAGGAAGCGAAGGGAAGAAAAAAAAAAAAAAAAAGGAAAAAAATGGGGGGGGGGGGGGGGGGGGGGGGGGGGGGGGGGGGGGGGGGAGGAGAGAAAAAAAGGAAGGAAGGGGAGGAGGGGGGGGAGAGGGGGGGGGGGGGGGGGGGGGGGGGGGGGGGGGGGGGAGGGGGGGGGGGAGGAAGGGGGAGAGAAGGGGGGGGGGGGGGGAAAAAGTGGTGAGGGGGGGGAAAAAAGAAAAAAAGACCCGGCACCAGAACAAAAAAAAAAAAAAAATAAAAAGGAGGGGGGGGGGGGTTGTGGGGGGGGGAAAATAAAAAAAAAAAAAAAAAAAAAAAAAAAAAAAAATTTAAAAGAATGATTTAGAATAAAAAAAAAAAAAAAAAAAAAATGAGCTGCATACATGCTCTTTTTATACTCTGCTTGTTTGGTCATTAGGTGTCTTCGCCGACACCTGTGCACTATACCTAATACCAGCTATGTAATTAACAGGCTCAGGTCAAAAAGTCAATAAATTAAAAATATTATATTAAATTAACAAAATCAATTATACAGATTTTACAATTTTCTTAACCTACATAGTCATAATAATAATATATTTTTTTTATGTTACAGGAGCGGGCAGAAAGGCTCCCCAAAGGCAAGAATTGGTACGCTCTTTTCTCGAAGGACCTTAAGTCGAATTTGTTCGGAAAAACTTCAGTGGGCAGCTGGTTGCACATAGTGGTGGTGAGCGGCAGAAATTGCTTTAAGAAACGCTCAGTTGTGGAACGACGGACGTCAAGGTGATACGGATGGAATTTTTTAAAATTAATAAATAGGAAAAGGTACAATGCCACAGGGATCTTTTTATAAATTTTATAATTATTTTGTAGGTTATGAAAATTGTAAATACTTGATTGTTACGATTACTAAAAAATAAAAAAAAGGGTGCGTGTACTTATGTACGCGCGTAAGAAGTTATACTTCTTTGGCATTATTAAAAATAGTTTGGCTTTGTTCCACCTCCAGTTTTTGATGTTTCACAGCGATAAGATGACAACTCTTTTTTGTATTCAATTTAGTGCACTTACACTGATTCATCAATTGTTTTTTGTCTCTTGTCCTTATATTTGCTAGAGAAAAATTACATGTTTTGATTAAACAATGTGGTAATTTTTTTAATCAAAACATTACTCGATAATAATAATACAAACTGATAGTTAACCTCAATTGTAATGAAGCACTTAGGAAGGTTGATGAGCACAGTTTTTTCACAAATATTAATTAGTATTGGTTTAAATATTCAATTTAAATCACTTCTGATTATATATAATTCAAAAAGCATTGCTAAATTTCTTTGAAAAAATAATTAAAACTCCTTTATTTGTTTAAAAGGTAAATGACAAATGTCATTATGGTCATTCAAAATTCTTGGCATACGAACTTCACGCATATTCTATTTCTTTTTTCTTGTAGATTGTCTTATTCCTATCTCGCTCGCGCACGCTATAATCACACTCCTAATTTTGTGTCACAGGTGCGCGCGCATTGTAAAATTTCACTCTCATAAATTTTTCATAACGCGCCTAAAGAAGTATAACTTCAAAAATTTATAAATAGAAAATGAAACGAATTTAAAAAGTTTATAGTTAACCCTGGCAAGTATTTTAGTATGTAAGTATTTTTATATTTTTGAAATAACTCTTCCAATTCCAAAATAATTATTCCATTTCAATAAAAATGCGTCGTCAAGGATTGCTGACGCATTGTCGCAGTTTTTATACTGATACACCGGTACCAAAACTCTATATAATTGCAATATTAAAATGGGTCCAAGAAGTACGCGATGCATATTGCCTTATAATTTGCGTGTATTAATTAATAAGGTTGGGGTTGAATTAAAAGTATTTTATAGGAAGTAGCTGAATAGCGTATAAAAGGGTGTGAGTTCATTGAACTTTATAATTATTTTCATTAGCGGTCACTATGTATAAAGCTAGGGGAAAATATCTATATATTTTAAGTTTATGTCTCGTGCACATTGTTTGTTACTAAACTTCTCTGGAAATGTGGTGTTGGAGGCGGTTGCTGAAGATTCCCTGGACAGCAAACAGCAGAAGGAAACAAACGTGTCCATACTAAGATGAGGTTACACTTTGTTACCGCCGCATTCTGAGTATTTATACATGAAGTTTAGAAAAACTTGTCGTGACTGGCAGAATGGAAGGCACCAGACCTCGAGGCCGCTGGACCGATCAAGTAAAGGCCCTTACACAGGCGCAGAGGCTTGTCGAAGACAGGAAAGAGTGGAGGAAGTAATGCGGGGCCATTAACACGACCTTCAGAAACGAAGGGTGCGACTGAAGAGAAGAATAATAAAACTAAAACCCTACATGGGTCTCGGCCTCAGATTGTTGTTTGTCCGCTATGGACTTCTAAACTACTCGACCGATTTCAATCAAATTTGCACACTGTGTGCCGTTTGATCTAACCTAAAAGATAGTATAGCTGACATATGTTTATAATTATACTGTACGTGTGTATGTCACTGAACTCCTCTTAAACGGCTTGACCGATTTGATTGTATGCTGAATGATTTTTTTGTAGGTATGCGTTTGGGTGGAGCCCTGAATGGTTTAGATTCACAAATCAGCCCAGCAGATGGCGCTGCTGTCGGTACTTTGATACTTTGTTTAATATCCTAATCACTTAAAATATCACGCAGAACACACGTCTGTGGGGTCCGCTAGTTATCTATATTATATTTCATAGACAATTTTAAGTTTTTGGATGTGATACATGCCGGTTTTCTCTCGATGTTTTCCTCCATTGTACGAGCAAGAGTTACATTTGCACAAAAACAGAAAGCACAGCCGGGATCGACCCTACGACCACAGGGATAAGAATTGCACACTGAAGCAACTAGGCCAACGCTCCGTAATAAGGGTGTCCAAGCGCATTTTATTTTTTTTAATTTTTGAACATTATACATATCTTCAATCACACCCCAATTTTATTTTAAAAGAGTTATTTTTTAGGTTTATATATTGTCTATGGGGCACTTGCGTACCCAAACCACAGACAATATTATATCCATACAATATTAAGGTCAATCGGACCTCGGCTTCTAAGTGCTAAATCTCTTAAGGGTTTTGCTAACTATTAATACTGTTATGCTGTAAAGCACGGTCATGGTTCAACAATAATTCAAGTGAATGACCACAAGAGGTCGCTGACAGTGGCACAAATATTGGTAATTTGTACAGTGGGCGGACACAGTTATCCGGCGTAGCCTATTCATTAGGCATCATTAAATTACCTTTTTGCAAATATTTATGCTTTGCCTGCCGGTCTTCATGTTTAGGGCTTTAAGCTACACAATTTGTCGTAATAAGTTTCTATTAGTATCAGTCCGTGATTCTATTTTTCGATAGAGAGATCTTAAAAGCACTGCCTTCTTAGACTTCTCTATACGATACAAAATAAATAGAAGGATAAAAATAAGGCCATTGGGGCACAGTCGAGGCTCGAACCTACTACCTCAGTGATAAGAGTCGCACGCTCTACTTACTTAGAACTTACGGGATATACACATTTTTGCGTCTGTTTTTATCGTATATGTATGTTTTTATATGTTCGTATCTCTAGCGGTGAAGGAATATTTTGTTGTAAAACACATAAACATCTGTATTGAGAACGTTACGGCAAGTAGGCTTTTAGGATCTCTCTGTCGAAAAATAGTATCCAGGACTGGAATATAGGCGCACAGAATGGACCGACTTACAGAGACAGATTACATTTATATAATACTAGTGAGTTATGGAATCCGAGCGAGATTCCAGAGAATCTCTTCTTAAAAGGCTACCAACGCAACCGCTGTGGATGCGGTCTATTTTAAGTTTGGTCCTCCAATTAAAAAACCGTACATGACAATATTGATGATAGCATATCCAGTCTCGTTTATTCACAATGCAAATGACGTGTCAGCTATGGTTCGCCGCGTACATTTTTTGGTTCAAGTATTAGCTGTTAATATCTGTTTCCATAATATACTAGTTGAGATAAATAATTACAATCATTTAAAACTACTGAGAGCGTGGACGAAAACTTTCTCTTAAAAACTTCTCTGTGACTTCCGTATCTCAAAATTCCATACGTTTGATATGCATGAGTCACACTTAGTGCTAAGTCTGAAACTCGCCCCTAATCTGAGAACAGCGAATACTCAACTGGTTTTTTTTCTTTGCCTTTATTGTCAAATGGAATTTTCAAATGCCGGCAACGCAATCGCGAGCTCTCTCGCATTGAGAGTGTCCATGGCGTTATCACTTAACATCAGATGAGCCTTCTGCCCGTTTAGCCCCTGTTCTATAAAAAAAAAATTCACCATGTCTAATAATGTTTATTAAATGTATTGTTTGCAATTAACTGTCGTAAATTTCTGACTTAAGTTGTCTTCAAAAGATCGCTTCTTATCAATAATGCAATTTATTAAAAAAAAATTACCAAAAAATACAGCATTGTATTTATTTACGAAAATGAATAAGTTGGTTAAATCAATTGGTTAATTAAATCGCCGAGGCTGGTAGTGATGGATTCGTTTCCCGTGTTTTTTACGTAGAAAAACAAACGTATTTAGTAACATGCCTGCAAAACCCAGGGTTGTACAATTAAAGAAAACACATCTTTTACAGCAAAATTCATTCAATTATTCATTAAATAGTGCCTTAACTATAAACTTCATAATTCCTTTGATTAAAACTTAGTGAAAATTCGATACTATGGAAACAGATACACACTAAACAATAGAACTTCCTCTTCCTATATAATATTTATTGCATTTGTTTTTTGTATTATTTGGTAGATCAAATCTAATACAAAAATTTACATAGACACCACTGGTCTATTCATAACCTAAGTTAATCTTACACGTAGTATTTATGAAGAAACCTCTAACAATCTATAAAGTCTTAATAAATATTTTGTTACCTACAGTAGAATATTTAAGTAATTTTTCATCGAGGTGAAACGGAAAGTAGAAAATAATACTAGCAATCATAGACAAATCAAATGTTCTTCAAGAGATGATTATCAAGTTACTTTTAAGTAGATTCCTCTCATTGCGTACTGTCATTATCTCCACATCTACGCACAGTCATTACCATGTGTAACCTTCGGAATGTTCAGCTATGTGCCCCTCAGGACGGATGGACAGACAAAAAAACAATTGCCATAATTATTATAAGCGCCGGACGCAAGAGCCATCGGACAGTCGGTCAAACAGAACCGCGCAGAACGGTTCTAAATTTAAAAAGTTTATGGCTTTTCACAGACTAAATAGTCTATATTACCAGTTACAGATTATAGGATGTTAAGGTTCGCATAGTTTATTTATAGAAAACAGGTTTTATAAGAGTGCATTGTTTGGTATGTGCTGCATAGGCTGAGCAAGATGATACGTTTGATAATTCAGGTGAGTTTTGAATAAATTATTATTTAATTGTGTAACTGATATTATAATTGACTTCGTAATATTATATGAGCTGTAAGCTCGTAGATTCAGTTGGTTCAAAAAAAAAACATAAATGTATACGTCCTCCCTATTCTTATTTGTTATATAAAAAAAAAAATCTGTGGCGCTACAACCTCTTTAGGTCTTGGTCTCAGATTTCTGAATCTGTTTCATTATCACTTTTAAATCTAATAGGCAAGTAGGTGATCAGCCTCCAGTACCTGACACACGGTGTCGACTTTTTGGGTCTAAGACATGTCGGTTTCCTCACGATGTTTTCCTTCACCGTTCGAGCAAATTTTAAATGCGCACATAGAAAGAAAGTCCATTGGTGCACAGCCGGGGATCGAACCTACGACCTCTGGTATGAGAGTCGCACGCTGAAGCCACTAAGCCAACACTGCTCTTATTTGTTATACTTAGCTTAATTAATAAAACAAAAACAATCACATCAACCAGAACTCAGCAATATAATTTAAATAAGACCTTTTATTTACTTGCTCATATTAATTATTAAAAACATCTCAAAAAATATTTTTACGTACAAAAACAAAGACAATATTATTCAGAATCCGTTATTCCGTTTTTCAGTAGGTAACATAATAGCAGTTATAATTATGCGGAAGATGAATCAAGATCTTAAAGATGATGATAATTGACATAAAAACGCAACCTCGCGTTAATAAACAGAACTAATCTGATCTTTTAAGTTGTCCATTGTAAAGGCTAAAATTGCAACTAAGGTTTTTTTTCTAAGAAAAAAAAAATTATCATTATGTTTATCCATTTTTTATTATTATTATTTATATTAATACGTAGATTAAGAATATTGTAACACTGTACATTTGTCTCCAGATTTATATGTGTCTAATAATGTCTGTATTCTCGCATATTTTCAAGTAGTTTTCACGCTAGACCTGCGATATGCATAGAGCATAGATGTTAGACAATAAAACCAATATAAGTATCTATATATAACATAATTATACAATTAAAATTAATGTTTTCAAATATTATAGAATTTTGTATAAAAATAATAATGTATTATTGTTATTTTAAATGTATAATTAGTAGGTATAAAAAATGTTGAAATAAATTGTTAAGTTTAATTTGCGCCCACGCCGCGACCTCCATAGACAATAGTGTGACGTCACGTAGGGCACAAAATGGCTGACATGGACCAAATAGAATCCTTGGCGTAATGGCCATTGTTTTTTACCCACATTTAATGAACTACAATCAATGTAGATCAAAATCTTTATAGATATAATGTGCTATAATTTTTATCGATGTAGGTCAGTGTCATTATGGGGCAATGTTGTATTAAAAGGGGCAAATATTGCATAATTTATATTGTATACTATGTCTTGCCAAATTTTTGTTAGTCTTTGCAATCTTCCATTACAGACCATCCAAGACAGAGACATAGACATAACATTAATTACTAACAAAACACACACACAAAATAACAATAATCAAAAAAGTGAGAAGTAAAAATGAATGAGAGATACCATTTTTTTTTCTTTTAAAGAATATGGTACGTTTTAAGTGTGTAATGCTTATGTTGAATGGGAACATTATAACTATCATTCCTGGAAGAAATAAGCAATTTTATCCTCATTTTGCTATTTATAATTAAATTATTAATGTCCCTTTCACTGTTCACATGTTTTAAGGCTTTGCTTTGTTCCATTAGTTTTTTATAAATAATTGCCTGGAAGAGATCGCTCGAAAGCGATAAGGCCGCCAGTTGCTCTCCATTTTATTTCATTATTTTAATTGTACTGTATTTCTGTATACTTGCAACGAAGTGTTAATAAATAAATAATAATATAATACTCATAAATAGACATAGGGCGCATATGCTTGTAATGAAACGCTGCAGATATCAGAATCCGTGAGATGAGAATTATTTCTACAACGACTTTAACGCACTTTTTACGTGTCTCGCGCATACTGATTATTATTGCATGTGAGGCGGATATATTTAGTTGCACACTGGCTGAATTCACAAGAATTGCATTATTTATTATTAGTTATAAAAGGGTTTAGATTGTATGTTTTCTTGTTTTGTTTAACGTTCTAAGTTAAATTTTTATATAAATAAGTTGTCTATTGTAATAGTATTAAGTTACTGTAAAAATAGAAAATCAAATAAATAAATTGCATATTAATTGATTACTTGTGAGTGCTCCGGATGTCAGAGCGCCGTTATCATACTAAACATTTTAACCCATATCTTTTCAGGTACTACTCATTGTCACAGTAACATCTTTAGTAGAATCTGAAGGTGACAATGAATCTAAACTATCATCTATACTTCTTCCGTCCAAAGACAACGCCAGAATAACAAGAAGTTATTACGAACGTTACGGCTACGGCCGGCCCTACGATCGACTGGATGATAGACGCTGTGGGCGATGTGATGATGATGATGACAGCGATGATGATAGAGATGACAGACGCTCCAAGAAGCCTATATACGGCAGCCGACACGACAGAAACAGGGACGAAGATGATAATGACGATAAACGATATAATACAGATAGAAGAAGTAGTAAAAACGAAACAGATGATCAGAGTGATGATAAGAGTCATGATGATAAAGATAGACATAGGGATAGGCCGAGGAACAGACACAGGAACCGATATGATGATAGAGATAGATATGGACCGGATTATTATGACAGGTTTTTGAGAGATAGGAATAGGGACAGATATGATCGGTAAGTACCTGATCAACAATCTTTTCAAGTTCTTCTGTATAAATCTTGACGCAAACGTAATGTATGCATTTATTACAACAAAAATCTTTGATTACGAATACTAAATGTATCAAAATAGGTCTTCAAGACTTAACTTTTTCAAGTAGTCAAACAGTATTATGCCTTGTATTTTAGTAGTTCTTATACAAATTATCTGTGTCTTCCCTTATTAAACGTTCACTGCGTAACAGGCCGATATCGGCCTGCCGCGGTATTTCAGCTGGTGCGGACGAAGAAATCTATGTCCCTCTCGCTGGTGCGTAACGATTATCTCAGGTGTTTGTAAAAATTCGACAGGGACAAATATATATTTATCTTCGGTCAAAATTGTAGGTGTTCCATCAAAAATAACGGCAGGCTTTTATCGACCTACCACGCACTGAGCTGCTGTGCATCCACTGAGAGTTAATCTATCCTAGTGCTGTTGGGTCTAGAAAGATGCTGATGCGAAATATTGGGGCGCATTTTGGCCCGGCCGACCTGATGAAGAATTATGATTTTACTTGCCGCAGTGAACGTGTTAATTCCCATGGTCTAAAAGATTTAGACAGCAGAAATTTCCAAATTCCGTCTGCAAAAACCAACCTAGGCGTTCAGGCGCCTTCCGTTCGAATTCGCGAATATAACAGAATAAACACTACTTATCCAGAGCTTGACATATTCAGTAGTGGGCTGATCAGTTTAAAAAAAAATTGTTAAGTGCCTATCTGATACCTAATCCGCTACTTTGCTTAACAATAAGAATTTTTTTTTTCAATTTTTTTGTAACATTTATGTTTTTTTATATACCTATATAATAGAGGGGCAAACGCCTAATAAGGGCAGTCATCGCAGCCCATGGACAACCATTTTTAGTGGGTGCGTTGCCGGCCTTTAAGGGAGGAGGAGACTAACTTTGAATAGTTGGAGGTCGTATCTCTCAGGGAATCGATTCCACAGTTTATAATAGTCATGTTTTTTTAGAATGTAGCTTGTGAGTTACAAGTTGCCATTATATATGATGTGGTGAACTTTAATAAACAAATAAAAAAGTAGGATTAAAATAAAAATAACGTATGACTAAAAATAATAAAAATCCAAATCGAAATGTCTATGTCTAATAAGTTTTCCTTAAGCTAAATAAATATAAAAATTTTGCAATAACAATTTATTAAAGTTCAACGGCGATTTTTAAGATAGTTCAACAATGTTAGAAGTGTCAACTCTAGATATTCTATACAAATTTGTGTAGCAGACCAGTCAACATTTAATAAACTTACAGATACGACGAGCCATACCCACGTCGACCGTTGTATGACAGAAATGCCTACTCCTATGACGACGGCTATGGTAGATACGATGGAAATAGGCGACCTGCATATTATGATGACAGATACGACAGATATGACGATGGCTACGGTGGCTACGGGCCAGGTGTAGGAGCTGGGCCGCATGACAGGTGAGTTCACCCCTCACGGGCTAAGATACTATAATTAGTAGAAACCAATGGTTATATTATTATGATTTAAATAAAATTAACTTCTTATACACAAAGAGTCTGCTTATACCTTACGGTCTAAGATATTTATTTATCATTAAGAATATTACAACATTCACTTACATGAGAAAGTATAATATTAATTAATTGTATGTTACAATAGTAAATAAAGTGCAACAGCAGAGAAGAAACAGATGTTTATTTGATAAAAATACAGCAATAACAAATTTTTAACAGTTACACAACACAAAAAAGATTTTGTATCCCTTGTATCTGGCTGACACTCTTATACCTTCGGTTTAGTCAGCATTTCCCACCATTAGGTGAGACTTTAATAATATGAAGTCAGGCATCATCCTTGGTACATGTTGGCGTTTTTATAATATTTTTTAAATACAAATTATGAATTAAAAGTTCAATTGTAAACTCATTTTTCTTTTTGACAATCCTAACAAAACGTTAATGAATCAAGTTAATATTTGATGATATCATGGAAATGATAGACCGAAGTCGCCTACACAAAATAAGATTACGTTCTTCTCTTAGAAATAAAAAAATATGTGTTCATAATGATATAAAAATAATAAATCACGTATTTTGATCAAACTCTTATTTACTTGAGTACCTCCCTCTCGTGGTTATAAACTCTTGGTGATTTGAAATTTTTCTCTGATTTGGGAGTTTCATTTATCGAAAGTCAATTGTACTAAATAATACAAATTTGAAATGTCACACAATATCTCTATACAAATATATAGAGTAACCGTTACGTTGCAATTATTTCACAATAGTTTAGAATTTAATTCACGCTTTCATGAAATTGTATCGAATGTCAATACAGTTAGGATGTGCGGATGATTAAAACTGTATTCAAAAAAGTATTTAATATTATTATCGTAGACCATAGAGCATGCTCTAGTAACGTCAGATTTTAATATCAACAGAAGCAAATTTGTTAGAAATATTTTGTGATTGCCACAAACAACAAAATAATAATACACAGGTTATCCGTGTGGTACAGCCTGTTTATTTGTTAATAAGGTCGGTAATAATAAATAATGATGGTCAGAAATCAAAACTCTATTGCATTTTAATTAATAGCGAGGTACGGGTTATAGCGCGCGAGCGATACAAATTTATTTATTTACAGAAATACATGCATTATCCTTACAGTACGATATAATACGATAATGTCGATAAAAATATAATATTACATACATATACATATACAATATCGCTACTGTAAATACAGCGAGAAAATTAAAGTTAACGTTAAAGGTTAAACCCTGCTACAGGAACCAAACTTTTTAAATTTATTTTTAATTTTGTCGTATGATTCGTTGATTATATTTCAAACTAAAACTTTAAACACTTATGACAAATGATTTAAGATTGTTGACCCTGTGAGTCATGGTTAAAGTTAATTAGCTTTTTATCTACTAACTACAGTTTCCACTGTTATTATGGTAATATATTTTTTGTATGTAACGAAAGTCAAAGCTAATAAACAAATACTCCGTACATTATAATATTATGGTTTTTATAATTTTTTAACCTGGAAGTGATTGCTTTTTTTATAGGCCACCCGTTACAACGCATAATTTGTTGTTATATTAGTTTAAATTGTACATAATGTCTCTAAGGGAATGAATTTTTGTACCGACTCAAATTTAGCAATATAGGTATTTGAGCTCTTCACATAAAGTACCTTAGATGCTTAAGGCGTGCGACTCTCATCCCCGAGGTCGTAGGTACGATCCCCGGCTCGGCATCAATAAACTTTCTTTCTATGTTCAAATTCGCTAGAACGGCGAAGGAAAACATCGCCACAAAGCCGGCTTGCCCTGAGACTCAAAAAGTCGACGCCGTGTGTCAGATGGACAATTGATCATGAAACGGACAGAAATCTGATTAAACATTTAAAAAGTTCTAGCGCCACTCATTCTTTTTTTTTATTAGATGCCTAAGGCTGGCCGAAATATTTCTTGGATAGAAAGAGGTTTCATAGGATCTAAATACGATCTAGTACTTGTCTCTAATCTTTGCTGTCCTTTTATAGATGTTTTCAATCGCACATTCTAAATTCTCTTTTATTACCCACTATATAAATATGCCATGAATTTTGTGAAATATGTTTTGATTTTTGAAGTTTCAGACCATGGGATGAGACGTACCGAGGTCAGTCGGGTTGGGATGCAGGTGGCCGTGGGTATTACTTTGCATCTGGTAGACCTGATTCCTCTGCTTGGAGTCAGCGGGATTATGCTAGGTATATTTTTTTTATGTTGGGAAATACATTTAAATAAATATAAGCTTTATATGTTATTTCAAATCTAATCGTTCCATTTTCTGGATAAATACATATTTTTTAAAATTGTATTTCTATGTGCCGCGGAAGGCCATAAGATAAAATGTAGATAACAATCATAGTTTGTTAGTAATTTGTTAGTAATCATAACAATCAAATATACATTCTTAACCTACATAGTAATAATAAAAGAAATTAAAAATGATTAAAAATAAAATTAAAACTAATTTAAAAAATTTGGTCGCTGTGGCAGTGTACCTTTAACGCTGGCAGCATTTCCTCGCTGTATTGCGATACTTATTCGTTGAACGAGGAAAGCACCAGCTCTGGGGTCACCGGTACTATTTATCAGGCGCCAACTTAAATCTTTAACAAGCGCCTGTGCACTTGAACCCCACGGCCCAAGAGTGTTTACTAAATCAAAGTTGGAGGGAAGACTTATATTTGGGCCGAAATATGTGTTTGCTTGTAATGCCAATAGACAAGAACAATTGAAAGGACAAAGCAATCGACATTTTGTTTGCCATTAATACCTTTTTTAACTATTTAACTCTCTGGACTAGATTTTTATTGGCATGTACGTATAATTCTAGGATGTAAAGAAACTGACAAACTTATGCATGGTCATGATGCAAACAAATGATATAAATTTACTTTCAGACCACAATCCTCTGGCGGTTGGCAGAGCGGTTACCAAAGTAACCCGAGTTACTCCAATGACTATGCCTCAGGGTATAATTACAAAGATCCATACCGCGGTACCAGTGCAGCCAGCTACGGTTCTGGCTATGGGGGCTACCAGGACGTAGGTTACGGCCAGTCCAGTGGCTGGCGAAATGTTGGTGAAACCAGGCGGCCGTATAGAGATGAAAGGTATGTTTTTTTTCTTAAAATCACTGTCGCTTGTGGTGCGGTAGCTTATTTTATTCACATGTTTTATTGATATAACTCGGGAGAGGACTGGCGTAGTCACTTCTTTTAATATTCGTAGGCACGGGCCCGAAGTCGAATTTCGTCTCGTAATAAAACACAATTCCAATATAAACTATTTCCACACATGCTTTTATATATTATTACGGTTTGCACTTCATACCTCATTCACAAATATCATTCACCAATTATCATTTTCCAGCAATTTGGGTTTTGCATACAGAAGTCCAGCTTATGATAACTATCAAAGCCAGAACGCATTTTACCCTGGAGATAGAAGATATGGTTCCAGTGGGGCCCAGACTGTATATGGACAAACAGGAACCGAAAGACGGCCGTATAGAGATGAAAGGTAGTCCAGAAATCAGCTATCGGACTTCATATTACTGAAAACAATTTTTGGACGAATTCCAAAACTTTAACTTTTATTTTCTGTTACTTGAACTTTATAATATTTATTGATAACTGTCTCTATAATCGTAAGCATAGGTATGCTACTCATCATGAAGTCACGGATTCTTATCGGACGATTCTGCAGCTGTAAGTCTGCCGTCCTACCTGGCTGGGTCTGTACCCTGAAACTTCTGATAGCCATAGACAGCGATTTTTTTACAGTAACAGCCTTGCGATTCTGTAACTCACTTTTCGAACTCTCACACCGCCGCCCATGGACACTTACATTCCCAGAAGGTTCGCATCTGCCGGCCTTTTAAGAATCGGTACGCTCTTTTCTTGAAGGACCCTAAGTCGAATTGGTTCGGAATTACTTCAGTGGCAGCTGGTTCCACACAATCTACATAATAGACTACAATTTTAAATATTTATACAGGCACTTAGCCTTTCATTTTGAGATTCAAACGGAGCACTGACGATACACGGGATGTACGCTGGTTTTAACCAAACATTCAAACATAACGAGAGAATAGATTATTGAAAAAGTAGCATTAAAACATACGGATTAAAGCGTTGTTTATTACGATTTGTGTATATTAAACAAACAAAAAAATCAGTGGCGCTACAACCTCTTTAGGTCTGGGCCTCAGATTTCTGAATCTGATCATTTTTCAATCTAATAGGCAAGTAGGTGATCAACCTTCAGTGCCTGACACAGGCTGTCGACTTTTTGGGTCTAAGACATGTCGGTTTCCTTCACCGTTCGAGCGAATGTTAAATGCGCACATAGAAAGAAAGTCCATTGGTGCACAGCCGGGGATCGAACCTACGACCTCAGGGATAAGAGTCGCACGCTGAAGACACTAGTGACTAGGCCAACACTGCTCTATATACTCGTATTAAACAAATGTATGGAAATTTGATGCGGCTATGCCTTTAGAAATAGTCAAACATATACCTAAATACTACAAAAATTTGAAGAAACTATGGTAAAGTTCTATATATATTTTTCAGTGGAGTTACGAAGCTGGACACGCAGTACAACCAGGTGGCTGACAATCGCTATGGCAGACCAAGCCAGCCAAGTTCATATCAACCGTTGTCGACCTTCAGCCAGAGTACAACTCAAACCAGCTATCTTCTTGGCAGAGAAGACCAACTTGTCAAAGTGGATGATTCCACGCAAAAAGACGCTCAATAATCCAGTGTTTCATATATTAATGTTCTAGAATAAATTATATTTTAACATATATGCTTTCTTTTTTCTATTTTGACAAGAATATTTATTTATTTATTCATCATTGATAACATCATGAAATAATTTGGAAATATATAAATAGGAACGGCCGACCTAACCCCATCTATCCTATAGAGATATCCTCTAGGCAACCACTGTAAGAATAAAATAAGGGAAAAGCAAGAATTGCAAAAAAAAACAAATACGAGTAGGCTATGAAAAGGGCACTATTTATGATCATTTTAATAGACGCCCTCTGCCCCATCTAGGGGTAATAGGATATTAAGTCAGTCAATTCAAGACAGTTCAAGATATACCACAAGCATACTAGCTGCTATAGGTTTATTGTCACTTAGATAGTATATAATACCTTTTCTTAAAAAACAATTTACATGAATAAAGTAAGATATTAAGAAAATGTTTAGTAATCATAAAAATCAAATATAAAGTATTTACAATTTTCTTAACGTACACAGTAATAATTAAAAATTAATAAAAAGAAAATTAAAACGTTTGGTCCTTGTGGCAGTGTACCTTTAACGCTGGCAGCATTTCCTCGCTGTGTTGATACTTATTCGTTGAGCGAGGAAAGCACCAGCTCTGGGATCACCGGTACTATCTATCAGGCGCCAACTCAAATCTTTAATTAGCGCCTGTGCACTTGTACTCACGGCCCAAGAGTCTATACTCCAAAGTAAAGAAAATTTAAGTTGGAGGAAATACTTATATTTGAGCTGTTAATACATTAAGGTCTATGTCAATTTTATTAACTGTAATTCAAATTTAAATTATGACAAATTTCACTATCTAAAAGTAAAATTTAATCTTGCCACATTTCTGTAATGTGTTACGATAACCACTTAAACTTACATTTATCTAAGTATTTACAATCAATTATAACAATTTGAGTTTAATCTAAAACAATACGTAAATTAAATGGCATTTTATAATTGATAAATGTTGATTACTTCATTGTATATCTGATAAATTGTACGAGGGCGATACACTTGCTAATAGATTCTTGACTGGAGCCACGTAGCCAGAAAATGTTCTAAGTTTAAATTTGTGCAAAAAGTTTTTAAGTGTTTTGATATTTCAAAGAAGTTTTTTATCTTAAAGAGGTCAATCCAAGGAGTTTGTGTAAGATGACGGAAAATGTTGTACCAGGAGTTTCTCAAGATAATTCGGTTCCGGTTATAGTTATGAATGGAGATTCAGATGTCCCAGTCATTCGGCAGATTAAGGCGTAAGTAATTTTTACTTATAATATATAAATGTCATATTGTTTAACAATAGATATGTGCTTAAGATAAACTAAGTGATACTTACGCTACAAAATATAGTTTCTAAAGTCGTATAGATGTAGATCTGCGATAACGTCGTACTTTGCTTGGATAAAATATTAATTGATAAAATATACTATTTTATTAAGCCAGCAAACAGCTTTTATAAAAATTACAAAACCAAATGTATAATATATATTAACAAATAATTACCATGGACGCCTACCCTAGTAAAATATAATACTAATAAATATAAGTATGTCTGCGAGTACGTATGTGTGTGTGTGAGACTATTTACTTTGTATATTATTTTTGTTGAAGGATAAATCATTATACTAGGCACAAATTCTATTTATGTGTCCGTTACGAGAATAGTTATTTTTATTTGTATTAACCGAGAAACGAGTAGTTCCGTCTAGGAACAGAACATTTTACTTGAGATAAGAGAAAAGAGGTTCTATAGTAAGCATTGGTCCAGAAGAGTGCGTCTGTCCTGTAAAGATAGGTGTTTATATTTTGTACACCTCTCCTGGTCCCCACGAACTATCCGCACTTTTAAATAAAATAATATATTATATATATCATTTAAGAGCATACCTACAGTATTTGGGATCCTTATTTCATAAAGGATATTAGTATGGTTGAAAGGGTTCAAAGAAAAGCCACGAAAATGGTCAAGTCTTATAATGAGCTTTTGAAAGCACCTTACAGATTTAGGATGTAGGAGAAAAGAGGAAATCTCATTGAAACCTATAAAATCCTCACTGGCCACTATTATGTTCCAGGGATTGAGAAGCTCTTTATTTTAAGTGAAAATACATATTTTTGGGGTAGTTCTTTAAAACTGTAGACCACTCAATAACACAAATTCCCTAAAGAACTTTCTCCCGAACCGAGTAATGGCCGACTGGAATAGGCTTCCGGAAAGTGTAATTAGTGCTCTTTGAACTCTTTTATATTTATAAAATCTATTTAGATTGCATAGTTTCTTCAAATCCCCAAATACGCGCGCATCAGCTTATGAAGCTACTAGTGTGTTTATATACATAATAAAAATAATTATAATATAGAATTTACTGAAATATGCGTGAGAACTTATGTAGTTAATACTTTTATGTCGAACACAACGAAACTTTTTTTGACGTTCAAAAGTGCCATTTTAGATGGTCTTATTGAAATAAATGATTTGACTTTGACTTTAAACTTTTTTTCCATCCCTAATACAGCTCGGTGAGAACTAGACAACATTTTTCGCAGTTCGCTTACATTGAGCAGGAAAATACTTCTCCGCTAAAGACTCTTGCCAAATTATATTTCATCATATCAAATATATACATACAATTAGTATTCTTCGAATGTAAGTGATATAAAATTTGGAACTTCCTTATCAAGAACATATATCTTTAGTATCGTCCAAACAATAAACTGGTGGTTCGTCACTTGGAATTAATATACGAGTATATCAGATAAAATGTATAACTATGCTAATTTTTTAAAATTATATTTTTATTATAAAATAAAAAGTTACGGGAAAGGAAGCATGATCACAACTTGGCTGACAAATCCTGGGACTTATCTTCAAAATAATGGAAGTATTGTGTTAATTATAACTTATAAGCAATAATTAATGAATTACTAACTATTTTAAATGTGAGTGATACTCGCCGTGTCAAAAGAACTTAATTACGAAAATTTTATTGCGAATTGGTATTTTGCAAGCATATTGTTTTTAGTTTAAATTAATTAGATTCTAAAACTATATTGTTTTCAAAGAAGTTTTTAATTTTTTAAAAGATAATGTTTAGCATTAAAGTGCTTTATAACGCTAATTATTGAGTTATTCTCTATTATTCATTTTTAATCAATTTCAGCTAATTTCATTTTTGCAGTATCTGAAAGAATTACAAAAATATTTCGCCTTTCAAAATGTTACGAGCAAACTAATAGAAAAATATTATTTGCTATTTATTTATGAAACTTTTACAAGATACTTGCTATAGCCAATTAATAATTTTGGTAGGATATAACTCAAACTCAAAATAACTTTATTCGTATAGGTAAAAAAGTACACTTATGAACGTCAACAGAAAAGATGTTAAATTAATTCTAAATTTACATTTATTACCAGTTCGCAAGTCAATGGCGTAGATGGCATGACGCTGGAGGTGTGTTGACCTAGTAGTAACGGGTCTATAACGACAGGACCCTGTAATGGCTATAATTTATTCGTTCTATGTGCGTAATAAATTCATAACAATACTAATGTCATTTTACCCCAAGCTCTCTTGTCGAACAATTAAGGAAAATACAAATTTCATGTATCCAATATTACGTATAAACACCGGTGGGACGTGATTTCCGAAAATCATGCGCAACAAATTAGGAATCAATATTCGTCACGAAACAATTTTATATTGTACTAGCTGGTGCCCGTCTGCGCAGAATTAAAATAATATTTGTCCATGACGTAGCATGAAAGACATATTTTATCTACTTTAAATACTAGAAGCGATAAAAGTATCAATTTTCATTTTGGAATCAATTTATACGAAATGTGCATTTGAAATTATCAACTTTTTATTGTAGTTATGGTTCACTATTTTAGCTATAATGGCTAATACATAAGATGTAGATACACACTGTGGCGGTCTTTTTTGTAGAACTATTTAAGATTAATATTTCCATTGTACATTACATATGTGTAACTCTAGCGGTTTTGGAAGCGCAAGCCAGAATAGCTCGCAGATGGTAAATTGTAAGATTTGGTTTTTTATCATATTTCCTTTTTAATTTTTTCCCTTACTAGGGTTGCCTGCAAGAAATCGCTTGTTAGCGACAAATCGGCCCGTCCCTTATAATTTTTATGTATAATGTTATTTGTTTTTGTAGAAATGTAACGAAGTGTGAATAAATAAATAAAACATCGTTAGGAAACCACCTTGCCTTAGACCCAAAAAGGCACAAGAGGCTGATTTCCTACTTGCTATGGACAATTGATTATGAACATATACAGAGATCTTGACTAATCACGTTCGAACGTACATTAACATTCCCACTCGGGAGCAATTTGAAGAAACAAACGTGTACTTTACGTAATTACTGACGATTTTTTTAGTTCGAGAACAAAATCGGTAACAATAATAAGATTGCCCTAGTTCTCTAATTGATGGGCAATGATTATTGAGCACTCTCAAGTAGCAATATCAAACTGATTGGATTGCGTTACATTGCTACGAAGCCAATTTACTGTATTTATTATTTGTACGTACTTTATAAAGCTGTTTTAGCATTGTAAAAAAGTACGCACAACGGACCAACCACGAGTCTTAATTGCGGAGAAAGGAGTCCTTCTACCCTAGCATTGTAAATTTTTTTACAGTCGTTTAATAGGTAAGTTTAAACCCAGAGGAAATATTGTATAGCACGATATATTTGTGTTGTGATGGCTTTTGAAGTTATACTTCTTTTGCAACGTTAGGAAAAAATTATGAGTGTAAATTTTTATTATGCGCCCGCACTCCGTCACAAAAAACCGACACCATGAAGTTAGCATAGTCAAAATTTTAAAATAAAAAATGTCCATTTCTTTAATTACGTAGATTTTTTTTTGGGATATTTTAATAAACTTTTTTTAAGTAGCAAATGCGTTATAATAAAACTTTCAATGTATTAAATACCTTTTTTCTATTGTTAGTGTCGTTCTTTCGAGAGTCGTAGAATAAGGCGAAAGATAACATTTTTAAAAAGATTTTTCTATGGTTACTTTGTTTTTTTTTGTTTTAATATAATTGATGTTTATGTTTGTAAGATTTGTGATGTCATATTTTCTTGTATGTTTTAAGCATACATGTTGCTTTAGGACTTATAAATAAATAATAAAGCCACTTTAATTCCATACTGTTAAAAATGACATATCAAATGGTTGTTAGTTTTGTTATTCAACATTAGTTATAGTTTTTACGTTTCTTTGTGTTCTGCAGTACCCTTTTGGGTAAAGGACTCCTGAACTTTCCTGATCTGTTAGCTTCTTTAATAAATTTCCTGTATATGCGTCCTACCAAAGACAATTTACTTTATTGTCTTTGGTCCTATATTGACGCTAGTACGGTGAATTATTTTAAGGAATTTACATACAAAAATGTCAAATGGAATGGGTATTAAGAAACGTTTTAAAGGCCGTTTTACATTTAAATTTCGGATGAGCCCATCTCATTAATTATGCTTACTCTAGTGTGTTGTTAAGTCGTGATATGAATTTAAATTATTGTTGAGACACGGTTCGCATAGAAGAAGTACCTTTTAATCTAAATTAGACATTGATAATTTAGACCCAAAACAAGATGGCGTATATATCTTTTTTCGAGTAAATAAGGTATTGATTATTGATATTGTTACAAAAAACACTAATTTTTTATTTTATTGGAGGTAAAATCCAAGACCCATTAACCTACAGTAGCGGCCATCCTGCCTTTGTTTCGTTGAATATGGTTTTCCAATTAGACTACGAGGAATTTCCACCCGTATCACCTCGACGTTCGTGGTTCCACAACTGCCCTGCGATTCTGTAACTCACTTTTCGAACTCACACAGCGGTTTTCGCATCGGCGGTCGCTCTGAAATAAGTCGTGAAGCAGTCATTTTATGATTTGGCATTCTGATAAACAATAAACTACAAGCTCCCACCTTTTCAGAATGCCAAATCATAAAATGACTGCTTCACGACTGATTTGAGAGCGACCGCCGATGAGAAAACCGCTGTGGGAGTTCGAATGCTTTAAAGTGAGTTACAGAATCGCAGGGAACTGAGCGATTTTTAAGGCGGTTTTTATCGCGCACCACTACCGCGAAAAAGCTGCCCACTGACAGTTTTGAAGTTCAGGCACCAAGAAGTCGTCTAACATTTCACATAACGCTAAATAAATAAATGTAAACTTTCTTTTGGTAACCATCTGTGTTAAATGATAGCCGCCCATGTACACTTTTAATGTCCGAGGGCCCCAAGTGCGGCCGGCCTTTTTAGAATTGGTTGGCTCTTTTCTTGAAGGACCCTAAGTCGAATTGGTTCGGAAATACTTCAGTAGGCTGGATCCACATAGTGGTGGTGCGGCAATAACTGCCTTAACAAACGCTCAGTTGGGGAACATCTGGCACAAGGCCGACCTCTCAATGTTGTGCCTCATTGCCCAGGCCATTTCACCAACCTCCAATGATGATTAATTGTAATAAATTTCCATCAATATCTCTCGTCCCACTAAAAATCCGTGTGGCTAAAAAGTATCCATTGCATGTGCTTCAGTGCTATCACTCTATTTAATTCAATTTGTATTTATATTTTTTATTATATCTCATTGAGTAAAAAATGTGTCTTTCTTTCATTATAGATTCATGAAATTATAGAATAGAATTTATTGCACAATACTGATCCAGGGATTTTCTCTTTATCTTGACAAGTGTAATAGAATTGTAAAAGAATGAGGGTAGAAAGACGTATATAAAATAAAATGGTAACTGGTTGATGTCCAAATATTTAAAAGATTTCTATATACCCTACCAACGCAAATAATAAAACATTAATTCAAATAATTAAATATTATAAAAGATTATTGTTTTTTTCCAATAACCTTAAAAGCTAGCTAAATAAGATAATACCTACAGTTGAGTTTCATCATCGGAGGCAGAATACGAAGTTCCACCCGTATCACCTCGAATTCCGTCCTTCCACAACTGAGGGTTTTTAATCACCACTATGTATAACCAGTTGCCCGCTGAAGTATTTTCGAACCAATTCGACTTAGGGTCCTTCAAAAAAAACTCTTAAAAAGCCGGCAATGTATTTGCGAGCTTTCTGGCAATGTGACTGTCCATGGGCGGAATCACTTAACATCATGCGAGCCTCGGTCAGGGTGCTCATTAGTTAACCATTTCGCTTTAATCGATAATTTTGATCGATTGTGCGCACTTTAACTCCAACACTTTAACGTGCATTATTATTTTATTGTGTGATTTCTATCCCGTTTGTTGTGTCATAAAATCAAAGTCAAAAGTCAAATATCATTTATTTATTCATTTACACTGCCACAGGGACCAAACTTTTTAAATTTGTTTTGATTTTATTTTTAATTATTTTTATAATTACTTGGTAGGTTAAGATAATTGTAAATACTGTATACTTGATTGTAAATAAAATAAAACTATACAATATTTATTCATAATCATTTAAAAATCATTTATTCATATAGGTAACACAAGTACACTTATGAACGTCAAAAAAGAAATATACATTAAATGCTTCTAATTTTTCATTTGCTGCCAGTTCTCAAATCAATGGCGTAGAACGGAAGAGAAGAACTGGCAATAAAATCCAGGTACTCAGCAATCCAAGAAACTTAAACTCGTACGAAAATTGGTTCAACGACTAGTCTACAATGTAATTGACCGCACATCGCAGTCTTCGTAATAACATTAAGTGATCTGATTTTCTGATTCAATGATACTTGATTGACAATAAGGAGACATTGGATTCTAAATGCCTTCAACAGATATTGCCCCAATATCTCATACATTCACACATACTTAAGGTCCACGAGTTTTGTTTAATTAGAAAAAAAAAACTGTAGCGATACAACCTCTTTAGGTCTTGACCTCAGATTTCTGTACTTGTTTCATGATCATTTGTCATAAAAATTAAAAAAAGAAATTATTCTGCGTTTGTAGAAAAAATTAAAGCAATAGAAAAAGGTATTTAATACATTGAAAGTTTTATTGTAACGCATTATCTGGTTAAATAAAGTTTATTTAAATATCACAAAATAAAGTGTTGACTATAGCTAACTTCAGGGTGTCGGTTTTTTTTAACGGTGTGCGCGCGCATCTTCAAAACGCGCCAAAAGAAGTATAACTACAAAAATTCTCCTCCGTAATGCCTCCCTCGTATTGGCGTATAAAAGTATTTATAGTCTGTGCTTAGGAACGAATATGTTTAACGGGAATTAATAAAAAAAAAAACAGGATTGGTGGTGCCAATCGATGCCTAGCTTAATTATCATGTATAATTAATTCGCTGCATTCCTAGTATGGCCTTGAGGGAGTATTTCTTTTAAATTGTGTTTTTATTTAACGGAAACTTTTAATTAACTCCATATTATATTGTTAGCGGACTAACGCCATCTTGTAGCAGAAACCTATATAAAGCATGGCAACACCGGCGTTGACTCACTTTTATTTCTAGACTTCGTGCGAACGGGCTTGTTACTAACCTAACCTCGGTAGATTTTAAAAGTCTAAAGTACCTACACGTTCTAATCTTTTGTGTTTCCTAATATCAGAAGTGGGATTTGAACTTTTCGCTCACTTCTCTTTTGTTTTGTTTTGAGTAATCTTTGTGGTTTAAATTTTCCTTCTCTTTGTGTCCGTAATGTACGAAGTCACGAGTGATTAACATTTTAAAAGTGCTCTTTGTGTAAAAGTGTTGTTTGTGTTTGTCATGAGAGTGCAACAGTGTCGCATTAAATTCGGGATCGTCTAGTCGGCAAGGTAGACGAGAGATGCTTTGACAGAGGACGGCCGAACGGTTGAAGAACAGTCAAATCAATCAGGACACTGTCGTTAATGTGAGTCGTAGACCCCCCCTTGTAAATTCCAGAAGGATGATCTGGTCTTTGTTATTAAGAACATGCAAAGGTATGGGTTTCTGTTTTAAATTTTTGTGGTGCTAATGTGTTTAGACCACTTTGAGAACATACAAGTGTATGGGTCTCTGTTTTAAGTTTTTCTGGTGCTAATGTGTTTAGACCACTTAGAGAACATGCAAAATGTATGAGTCTCTGTTTTCAAAAATTGTCGCTTATGAGAGCACTAGGAGCCACTGTCGATACGACGGTGTATTGCAAATATACTGAGTTTTATCTTTATTTGTGTTAAGTCTGAAGCTATCTAATTCTGTAATATTTGCTTTTTGAAAGATCAATGGACAGGGTAACCAGCCCCAAACTCACGATCTTCCTGTATAAATGGTAAAAAGATCAATGGACAGGGTAACCAGTCCCAAACTCACGATCTTCCTGTATAAATTGTAAAAAGATCAATGGACAGGGTAACCAGCCCCAAACTCACGATCTTCCTGTATAAATGGTAACAAGATCAATGGACAGGGTAACCAGCCCCAAACTCACGATCTTCCTGTATTAATGGTAAAAAGATCAATGGACAGGGTAACTAGCCCCAAACTCATGTTCTTCCTGTATGAATGGTAAAAAGATCAATGGACAGGGTAACCAGCCCCAAAGTCACGATCTTCCTTTATGAATGGTAAAAAGATCAATGGACAGGGTAACCAGCCCCAAACTCACGATCTTCTTGAGAAATAAGTACACCTTTATACCTTATGGTGACACTAAACTTGTAATTGTTTACACAAGTCCTTTACACATGAAAGTGATAGTTTGTTTCAAATCTTGTAAGGGTTATAAATAATCTTTCACTCATTCCTTGGAGTCTGATACTTTAAAGTTCCTTTCTATCTTTCATTACTTTGATTGTTTGTATTAAACCAAGTAAATATGTTCAGCTGCTGACCAAATAGACGACGCAATACCTTCCCAGAACTGTAATTTTCTAACGTTCTATTCTACTCACAGACATGACAGTATAGACGCTGGGACATCAAATCCTGACGAGGACGTCAGGGTGTCAGGAGAGGCCGTGTTAGCGGACTAACGCCATCTTGTAGCAGAAACCTATATAAAGCATGGCAACACCGGCGTTGACTCACTTTTATTTCTAGACTTCGTGCGAACGGGCTTGTTACTAACCTAACCTCGGTAGATTTTAAAAGTCTAAAGTACCTACACGTTCTAATCTTTTGTGTTTCCTAATAATATTATAATATAACGTATTTTTTTGACGTTCATAAGATTACCTATATGAATAAATGATTTTAATTTGATTTTGATTTGATAATTATGTTCGCAGAGTAAGTTCACATAGTAGCCATTTTGAGTATTTTATGTATTTTATAATATATATATATATATATTATATTTTTTTATTACTGACTTCATCGTTGGTACTAGTAATAGTAAAAAACATGTTTTATTTAATATAATTAGTAAAATTATGTATATTTAAGTTACTTTTTTATTGTAGGGCCGAAGTCGTTGGAGGTAATGTTTATTTTAACATAGTATGGTATAATAACATGAGGTAGGCTTACGCACCCCACAATAAATAGCTTGGTAAGATTTTGGCTTTTAAAGAAAAAATATCGCTAATATTCAGTAAGGAATAAAAACATAAATAAGGCCTTGTCAATTTATCTGCCGAGAACTTTTAATCTTTAAAATAATTTACAAGTAAATAAATCAATGTATTGTGTATACGTATATAAACGCGCAATTTACATTAATGAAATAAAATTACACAATTGATAGCTACCACTCACAACAATAGCCTCGAAAGTCTAACCGAAGAACGTGTAGCACCTTATATTACTGTGCCATATAACCGGTATCAAATAGGAAGACAGTTTAACGCCAACGCTCCATGTCACCTCACGCTCAACGAAACGTTAAAAACGAACTTTTAAACGTGCATTAAACTCTCAACTAAAACCTTTTTGTTTTGAAACTTTTTGCTGTAAATTAGTGTGTTCGAAATTTGAATTTGTGTTTAGTCTGTGGTTTAGTGAATTTTGTGGCGCGAGGCATGTGCATTGCCGAATGTGATTTTTTGATCGAGTTTTTGCATAAAGGTGAGTCTTGAAAGGTTCAATGACATTAAAACGTCTTTTTGTTTTTTTTTTTTTTTTTTTTTTTTTTTTTTTTTTTTTTTTTTTTTTTTTTTTTTTTTTTTTTTTTTTAAATTTTTTTTTAAAAATAAATTAATACAAAAAAAAATATTCTTCTTAGATTAGACAGTAAAATTCTTCATAATTAGGTAACAGTCAACCTTCAGAGTCATCTTCAACTTTTAGAAATGTTTACATCATTCGCATTCACTAAAAACCTTGTTTATTTTTTTTATTCGCGCATAAATTCTACTGTAATACATTTTGTACGAGTTAGCAAACTGGTAGTACAAAATGTTTTAGTAGTAATTCTACGTATGCTATCCGTTTTGGTTGTATTTTTTAATTTAAAAATTGTTTCTTTAAAAAAATATATGGATGTCAATAAACTGTTGTGTTAAATAAATAAGTACTAATATTTCTTGAGTAATAATTACGAGTATATTAATTTTTCCATATGTTTTTAATTTTCTCAATTTTTTTTTGCTGTTCGATGTTTTCTCATAAGGCACCTTTACACATTTTTCCATATGTTTTATACTATTTTAATTAAAAATGAACCTTATCAACCAAAACATTCCTATTTTCACTTCGTTTGTACGCAACATTTTCTGCGTAATATTTACTGAAATTTTGTTAATAAATTTTAATATAGAGATAATTTAGTATGTAGAAACTAATGATAGACTAATTATATGCACAATCACAAACCGCTTATTAATAACTGTACCGTTTAAATGCGTAATTGACAGTTATTTACCGGCCAGTTAACCACATGCACAATTAACGCGATATTTATGACATTTTGTATAATACAGTGGGTTCGATTTCTTGCGAAACAAAAGATTATAGGTTTGTTGGTACCTACAAAGAACTGACTATCCAAATTTAATTGAGAAAAAATATCGAAGAGGCAGAAGAGATATTTATCAATTAACTTATATATATTTCATAATGGCTTAAGATGCCATGAAGCGTTTAAGCAACATTTGGAAGATAAGAGGAATTGGTATCAAAACCAAAATCGGTTTGATACGGACTCAAGTATGCCATATCTTCCTGTATGGAGTAGACACGTCACTATCTTGGCTCGAGAAAGGCAAATGAGAGATGTGGTGCTGGAGACGAATGGTGGACTCCGAATACAGGCTTGCCAGTCTCCCATATGCCCCAAGAAATTACATCATATTTGGGCCATACAATGCGCAGAGGCGATGAGAACTTGGAGAAACTGATCTTGGTTGGTGACACGGAAGGCAAAAGATCACATGGCCGTTCACCAACCGGATAGACCGATCAAGTGAAAGAATCATCGTCTCTAATAAGAGAGGCGCTGGACAGAAACCTTTGAAAACAGATTGTCCGCTTCAGATGTTCCTTTGCTGACCACGAAGCTTAGACATGAGCTACCGACTGAAGAAAGAGAGAGACACAAGAAACAACAAAAAAAAGCAAAGAACATAAGTTTAGATATACATATTATGCAAGTCTGACCAATAAAAACACGCGACACACGTCGTTCCATTTGACCCAATCAATCGAATCTTTCGTCTTTTGTTTTACATCACCACGGTCTGGTCGCAAATGCTATAGAGTATTCGTCAAATTGGGCCATGATCCTATCGGGGATTACGGGACTTCATACATAAATTAAACTGATTCGTCTAATTATTCAATCAAGCGTGATTAATCAATATGTATAAGTTATAACTAACGGATGATCTGCCAGTAAATACTAGAAAGGTTATTAAATGATTATGAATAAATTAATTCTTATAAGCATAATAAAGGGTAAAGTTATTAAAGAGTTGAACAATTATAGAACACAAAGTTTTTAATGTTTATTTTACGTATTTATTCATACAAGTTACGATACATTATACAAAAGTACACTTAAGACTTTTGACACCCACTGTTTGTCATAAAATTTCATATCCCTGTCGTACGATAAATCTAATGAATTACGTTCAATGTTTGCTGCTTATTGCTGTATAGTTTCTAAACGGTAATATTACTAATTCTAATACTACATATTGATAAGATTGATAAAATAAAATATTAAACAAGCAAGCACAAAAGCTGGTGCAGACGCAGAGCAAAATAATAAACGGCTCAAATAATATGTCTTTCCTCCAACTTTTGATTTTGTTCCCTTTGGAGACTCTTGGGCCGTGGGGTTCAAGTGCACAAGCGCTTATAAAGGATTTAAGTTGGCGACAGAGCTGGTGCTTTCCTCGCTCAACGAATAAGCATATAGCGAGGAAATGTTTGCGTTAAGATACACTGTCACAGGGACCTTTTAAATTTATTTTGATTTTCTATTTCAATTTATTATTATTATTATTATTACAATGTAGGTTAAGAATATTGTAAATACTAGCCATTTGTGCATTCTCCATACCCAATAAGTCACAGTGAGCCTTGTAGATTTAATAAAATAGTTTCCTTGGCAATTCAGCGATTATAAGTTCATTGACGCAATAAAACTTATCAAGTCGTGAAAACGTGCAAGAATAAAGGTGCTTTGTATCGGCTTCGTATCAGTTGAGTCATATATTATGCTGTATTTGAGAGTTTCATAAAATTACAAATATATTAACACAGAATGTTTATGCTTAAAAGGAGTATTAAGAATATACATAGTGCTAAATCACCTGCATCATGTGCACACAAAAACACACACCTACATACCTACACTTTCAAACTATTACACACACAGCCAAATTACGTAATTTAATATTTTTCATAGATTTTTTCTTTTCGTTAATGTTTGAACCTTTTTGTATATTTTTCATGTTTGGCTATAAGTTTAGTATAATAGTTTTTTGTTGAATACAATTTATGTTAGCTGTAGGATTACAAAATAAATAAATATACTACATAGTACTAAATTGGTCTCTTTAGAGATAAATATTTTTTTTACAGAGTGACTATAGTCTTCCATAAAATCTAAATCAGTCTAATACAGCGTTTTAAGTAGTCTCTTTTTATCACAGCGTAATACCAATTTGAAAGAGACGAAAGAGTCAGTTAGTTTTTCAGAGGTATAATAATGGTTTCGTTTTAATTATGATTAATAGACGGGAAAATATATAAAAGCTATATTTTCATTTTCCAAAATACACTTATTAAAAATTAACATTAGCAAGCAGTTTTACTTTAATGTACGATTTAAATTTATTTATTGACAACACTTGTATCTCACTAGGGATTTTGTTGAAGAAACGTATACAATTGCCTTGGAAAGAATTACTCGTTTTATGCAGCCTTCTGGTTGGTGCGCTAATTTTGTCTTTATTACGAGTACTATAATTATGAAAGCTACTATTCTTAAAATGATAAAGCTTAAAGTGATACCTATATATTTGTATAAGTACATATTTCGAGAAATATAGACAATAAAAATATAAATACATAGTTTATTCTTGTATAAGTACTGTTGTATTTCGCGGTATGAAACTAGTTTAAAGCAAATTTAATTTATCTGAACTTCAGTAGATAAGATAATAGTATAAGATTAATAACTTATGAGTTTGCTTATTGCATCGTCTGTGATATGTTATCAAAATATCACTTAACCGTGCAAATTATCGTCGCTAAATATCCTGTTCATATTTATTGAATATTGTTATAATAATAATGGCCTTTTAAATCAGATTTTACATTTAAACACGTTTCTATTTCAATCTTCTTTTTTGGTATCTGTTAGCCCTTTTTTGGGAAATGCCGCAAGTCCCGCCATTCCTCTCTGCACTGTGCTACTCTCTGCCATGTACCAAGGTCTTCCATGGTTTTGCTATTCGTGTCGATTTATTTTATTGTTGCATCGGTCATAGATATTGTTTGACCGAGGTACGAGTATACAGCTACGTATTCTCTACTACTACTAATACTGTTATTTAATAGTATTATTTCCTTTCTGAAGTTGCTAATAATTTGGTTTTCTCGGCATTAATTATTATGTTATAAATTATGCTTTATATATAATCTAAAATTTTACCAATCACTAAACAATTGATGATCCTCTAATTTCTTTTATTAAACATATATATGTAGCTTTTTAATTAGTATTATATATTGTTTACAGTAAAATCTATATTTTTTTAAAACGTCTATCGCTTAGTCTACTATAATTCTACGTTTATGGCAAAGTTGTCCTACTTGACGCTGTAATGTGGATGTTCTCGCTCAGTTCTATTCTTTTAAGGAAGGACTCGTAACAATTATAACAGCGGCAATGGAGTGGAGTTTACATGCCGCCACTGCCCACTTCCATATCGAACAGGACTATACATTAAGAAATGCTAATCGCAGTCTATCAAAGATTTGTTGTTGAGTAAGCCCACAGCGAAAGTCATGATAAATCATTGACCGAAAATTTTCTCGCGTTAGGTTCTTTTTCACGTGTAACAAAAGTTTTAGATTTGCCGCCAATTCACAAAAACAAATGACAAATGAATTTTACTACATTAGGTTAAGAAAGAGATCTAAAATTGAAATTCAAAAAGTTTTCATTAGCAATGTTTCTAACTGGCCAGTTCTAAACATTTTCAGTGTTATACACGTATTCCATAGAATGTTAAGCGCGTCGATTTTGGACCATATTTTGACTTTTGAACAAACGGCCTTTTCCCAAGTATAACAATAGAACAAGTAGAGACAATAATACTATGACATCAGTAATTAAAATATTTACTTATGCTTATGTAAACATGATTCACGCGTCCTCATAATATCCTTATGTGTTTACCGGAACATTATTGAGGAAATAATAGTACTTGGAGGGCAATAGGAAAAGTTTTGCTTAGTTGCATTGGCTTTAATAATTTTCTCACACAGGACTTAATGTACGCCTGGAGTGCTTTTTAATACCACAAAAGACGTTTTAAAAACAAAAACACAGATCTAACAAAAACAGAAAAATAACTGAATTCAACGTTGAAAAGACACATCGCTACAAAAATCCCCCCTCCAAAGGTCAAACCTGGTATAGGCCCAAGGTCAAACTTTATTTAAAAAATAAATGAAGATAATATAGAACAGACTTAATACAAGTTATATTATTACAAATACCTAACTTTTTAGTGATACTTGGCTTATTAGCTGATAGACATAGCATGACCATCTAAGCCACCAATGACCTTAAAATAACATAAGTACTTTGATTTTGCGACAGGATTTGATTCTTTTAAGAATCGGTACGCTCTTTTCTTGAAGGAGTCTAAGTCGAATTGGTTCGGAAATACTTCAGTGGGCAGCGCGGCAGCTAGAAATACACTGTTGTGGAAGAAGGACGTCGAGGTGATAGGTGGTGGAATTTCGTATTCTGCCTCGACGTCCAATAATGAAACTCAGCTGCAGGTTTTAGACCCAACAACTCCTTTGAACACTCTCCATGGTAAATGCGGTAGAAGATGCAGAGTGACCCCACATCTCGCAACGGCAAAGGATCCAGCCGCTCGGAGAGGGGTTGGTCGTCGACGATTCGTACCGCTCTTCGTTGAATACGGTGTCAACCATTTGGTACTTAGGCCACAGGAACTGTTCTAATATTCCAAGAATCTAATGGAGGATGAGAAAATCGGCTACATATATTGAACGATTAATTAGATAATTATTTTATCGAATAATATATGGAAGTACAAAAAGCAGCAAATTTGATTTCCCCACTTATAATAATTTCTTATTAAGCGATAATCGTTAGAGGATATAATTAGTTAACTGTTGTTTAAATGCAATCGCGTAATCGGAAAACACACATTACAATCAAATATGACATAGTTTACTCGGGAATAAAAATAAAATAGATCAGTGGCGCTACAACCTCTTTAGGTCTAGGCCTCAGTGTGTCATTCAATCTAATAGGCAAGTAGGTGATCAACCATCAGTGCCTGACACACGCCGTCGACTTTTTGGGTCTAAGACATGTCGGTTTCCTCACGATGTTTTCCTTCACCGTTCGAGCGAATGTTAAATGTGCACATAGAAATAAAGTCCATTGGTGCACAGCCGGGGCTCAAACCTACGACCTCAGGGATGACAGTTGCACGCTGAAGCCACTAGGCCAATACTGCGCGGGAATAATATTTTTTTAGAATCGATTTACTAGTCCAAAAAGTTCAAAATTACACTTAAAAAAACTGGTTAACAAAACCAGTCTTTTAACTAAGGGCGTTTTTCTTTGTAATATGTAACATATTATTGTTATTGGACATAAGAATTTCCGTACCACAAGTAAGTGTCTTAGTAATTGCAACAACAGATTAGGTACCTACTAAGGATTTGCATCACAATACATAATGAAAAGTGCAAGAACTTACCGCATGGGAAAGTTTTCTCGTATTCACATGATTGTTGGGAAAACTGTAAGGAAACGGTAAAAGGAAAAGTGCGTCGAAACGTCCGCCTAACCTTCCGTTTGAACTTGAAATCAAAGTCGAATACATAAAAACTATTTACGGAAACATCAAGTTATTTTCGCGCTTCACTGTCGAATTAAGACGAAATATTTGATGTTTACGCACTTATTAAAAGGTCTTTCTAATAAAACCTCTTTCAGTCTGATTTATTTTTTAACAAATACCTACTATTTTGTCTTTTCACATATCGCGCTATTTGTCAGAAAGAAATAGGTTCAGTTAAAGTCCGTTTGTTAAGACCGAGTTACTTTTTGCTAAGACAGAGAGTCAGGGATGATACTTCCATCAAACTCGGCTCTCGGGTGTGGTTTGCAAATATTATAGTGAGAAACGAAAAGTAGGATCTAAATGAATAAACATCTAATGACAAACAAATTAACCAATTTCTTAATGACACTGGAAGGAACTAGCGTTTAAGTATAGTATGTATAAGGTTGACCACAATGAATATTGTATCTCAACGATTCGTAGCTGTATGTTTAGAATCTTTTAAATGTAATGTTTTTTTGAGTCAAATAAAGTAATTTTTATTTTATTATTTATTTTTAGGCAAGAAATCGCCATTTTAAGGTACAGGGAGAGAACAAAAAATATTGCTCTTCTCTTTCTTCTTCTGTCTTTACTGAGATTCTTTACCGAATATCAGAGTTAATTTTGAAGTTGACCACTAGTTACTTATTTAAACTACAGATTTATATATTATGAAACCAAATTACTGATTTTGGTTAAATTAAATCGTCAGATTACGTATAAAATTTATATCGACTATAATTCGTATATTACAAGAGACAAATAATTATTCGCCACAATAGATTTTATACTATAGTAATTAAATATAGTACGCGTATTGTTTGCTTAGGTGATATAAAACTATGAATCATAATAAGTGTAAATTATGCATTGTAATTTGCTGATTTAAGCCGTACCAAAGGATTAAAAAAGCTGTTTCGTAATGTATATAAAAAATATTTTTTAATACCGACGGATTTGGCTAATTATGACTTTGAAATATTTGTGGAAGTTCTGAGTTTGAACATAATTAATAAGTAAAAATTGGAAAAACGTATATTGCATTTTCCAATGAAAACTCAGAAATTTGTGTTTCATAGCTGTAGTATGAAGTCCGATCTCTTTGGTCTGTATTAAGTTTTGCCACAATTACGTGATACGAAGTTCACCGGGTCATCTACTTTAATATACACAGTAGAACATCTTTAAGTCGAAATAATCAATCTGGCGAATAAAATTTTGGCGTTTCCCTTGGTGTTTTAGTTCGAGAGGTTCTACTGTGTTCCAATGAGAACTACGACAATGAAATCCCAAAAATTGATTAAAATAGTAATAACTTGTCACGTATTATATAAAAGGAAAACATAATATATTGATCGTTGTTAATTTAAATAGAATTAGGTATGTCAATTAATATTTTCTTAAACGAAATCTATATTCTATAAAATATAAAACAGCTACCACTTTTAACCATTTGATTATAAACTTTTATCGGGTATAAACGATAAGATATCGAAATATTATTGATAACAGATGGCAAGATTTTTAACATATGGCAAGATTATGTTTCTTGGTACATGGTAAATATAGACATTAGACATAGAACTTTAGAAATTGAATACAATTTTTCATTTTGTCGCAATTCAAACTGTGATTACATATCTCATTGAGAACTTTGTGTTAAATCAATTTATTGATATCATTTTAAGTATATCTTCGATAAGGTACATTACTCGTACTGTATTCCCGTTTAGGCCAATTTAAATTCGAATAAACAAGGTAGGTATTTTATTCTAGAGAAAATTCTAGAAATCCTGAGTTTTAACTTCTTTAGTACGTTTGCTTCGTAAACGTTATTACAATTTGTTTGTTGGTAATCGATTTAACTTTAAACACATATTTTATGCCCATGACCGACCTTGAACTCAACTATCCCGGTTGCGTACCTCACATAGTGAGTACGTACTTTCAACTGTAGAACCTTAGTATAATTCTTCACTTGGAGCGTACCTTCAGAGGTAACACCAGGTAATAACAGGGCTGGCTAGACCACCAGCCTGTTAGTCTACTTGCTTAAGCGGCTTCATGACCTGGTAGATGAGTTTCTGACTCATAGTTATAAGGTAATATATACGTTAATAGGTAGACAAATGTAATCAAACTAAAATAATGATAGAAGATCTTACTTTACAAAATTTCGTTTGACACCAAAATTAAGAATGCTACTATAAATTAATGTAATTTGTATGGAAGTAAGCATGTATTTTTATGGTTGGGGACGTGTCATACTATGTGGGTCAGGCACGCCCTAGCCGCACCTTCGCCTGGTTTATATCAAAAACATTTCTATTTTTATTCGGCTGCAGCTGGTTACTTAATTACATTACAACGTTTAAAACTTCACTAAGTTCACTAGTTATTTACTGAATAAAACAAAACCTTTTTTGTTGGTTGTTTTTCTTTTGTTTTAATTCTATGATTTTTGGACGAAGGAAAATCCAACACCTCACTAGCCCGAAGGCCCCAGTGACTAAGGTCAAGAACTAAGAAGTAGTATATATTCGTTAGCGCGATTCAGGGTATGACGTCATGGCAGTGATTTATAAGCACAGATTAGGTGTCTTTACAGTTCGTATCACAGATTATAAACTCTCTTATTCAAACTAAAAGTTTGCACTCTTTAACCTAAAGCACTCTTTGGTATTTCGTAATAACTAATTATTAAAACGTAATTTTTGTGTCAATCTGAAATGTGTAGACATGTTTTGTAGCTGATATTATCTTTGCGAGTGGGTGAATAATAAAGTCGATATATGAGTCACCAATTAGGGGTATGTTATAACTGGCTTGTCCCGGCTTCGCACGGCTGACAACAAATATCGCCTATGTTACTCAGGGATTGGTTGACATCCTTGTCTACGAGTAAGAAGTAAGTGAAGAACAATCCATGACATGAAATGTCAATAAGGAACGTAGGACTTTAGTGACTTGCGCGCTTGAGCAGTCGCGAAAGGGATCCTGATATTATTTCTGAAATATAGTATTTCGTATATCTCGATCCCAATGTTGGGACATTGCTAGCCGGATATTGAAAGATCGAAATTGCATATTAAAACAATTGTTATCGCTATCGATGAGCAGTGTTGGCCAACTGCTCTCACGACGGTCGTAGGTTCGACCCCGGCTGTGCAATGGACTTCCTTTCTATGTGCGCATTTAACATCGCTCGAACGGCGAAGGAAAACATCGTGAGGAAATCGGCTTGCCTAGATCGAAAAGTCGACGGCGTGCGTCAGGCACAGGAGGCTGATCACCTAGTTGCCTATTAGATTAACAAATGTTCATGAAACAGATACAGAAATCTGAGACCCAGACCTAAAAAGTTTTTTGTTATTGCTATTGGGAGTAAAGTAACGGCGCTGTATTTAATAAGTTTCATAGCGACAGTTTTGCAACACGTATATTGTTCTATTCACCTTGAACTGCCTGGTTTAACCGAAAAGTCAACGGCTTATATGTAAGAGGATGAGTAATAGAACGTGCTTAGACCATCTTATACGGTCTGTGAGCGTTTTGACATCGTTCTTCACAATATTGTCTATGGCTTACGATTACTACACATTTAGTCCAGTCAAAATAGGCATTTGACTTAGCCAAAATTCGCATAGAGCTGAAAATTGGCGAGACGTTAAATACATCATTATAAATGAAATGTCAAAAATCCTTCATCCTACTTTCAAAAAAATTTATTAAGGTCTAAAGTATAAAATTAAGGTTTTTCCATTTTTTCGAAAACAGTTAGTATTATCGTGAAAATAGTCAGACAAAAGTTGTAATCATACAATTTTCTACAAAAATGGTTCAGTCACTTTTTCTCTTACGACTCACCATTCATGAGATATCGCGGTTTTAATCATTAGAAAATTCATATTCTACAAATGCAATATGCACACATTTCCGCACCACCTATGAGGTAATGTACTTGGCGCATTTTTTTTAACGTGGTTTCCCCAGTAGGTATACTCCACGATCTATTGTAATAAAGAAAGTTTGATCAGATCGTATCCTATTAATTGAAAGAATAGTAATATTGCTAATGATTAAAGTGGAATAGGTTGTTTTTTCTACATGTCATTATATAAGATAATTGTCTAATTTACTTCAACAATATTTCTTTCTTCATTCTCTTCTTCTTAAATTTTGTTTCTGTTCTAAGAAAAGGGATGCATCAATTGTCTCTTCATTAATATCATAAATATCTTCATCTGTTGTATTTGTTTCAATATTGGACAGTTGACCCTGACATTGATATATGGCGAACAAATAATCCTTTTCACCACAATTTTACTACAATCCGTCTTGCATTTACAAAAATAGTTTAAGTAGTTTTTCTGGAGCAGGCGGGAGTAAAGTTTGAATTGGCTCAAATAATTATCTGTTAATTTCAACCATTCTTCTGGGTCAGCTCATTGCCTACCACACTTGAATGATATACCTCAGTGTTGAAAGGCAGAAGCAGATGTTGAGGAGACAAGACAACTGTACTGTTTTATAGTTCCATGCAGATTTTACAAATTCAAAATCTATATTTGTCTATGGAATCAATTTTTTTGGAGCACCTTACATTGCAAGAAGAAAACGAATTCCATTTGTAACGATGTCTGTGGAGAAGAGTCAATCTTTGTGAATACTTCTGCGCAATGAATTAAATCATTACGTTTTTCAAACAATTTAAATACTGATGTTTTACCTCTTTTAAAAATTGCTGATGTAGTATCACAACAGTTATTGCATGTAAAAATAAAATATGAGCTTGACATTTCGGATATGCAGTCAGACTTTGTGATGAATATATTGTTGATTGTACTTGAGCTTTCCCAGGTTTTAAAAAGTAAATAATTTTATCATTTGGAGTCCGTGCAGTCAGTAATATCAACAAATCAACATCTTCCCCAACAACGACAGTATTATTTGAACTTTTCCATTGTTCTATTGCTCTTTCAATTATAAGGACATCAGCATCATTATCAGCTTGTTTTATTGAAATACCAGCAGCTGTAAATTCTTCACATAGCATTAAAATGAAGCGAGACTTATGTGAGTATTTGCAAGAGTAGTCATTATAGTTTAAAATCCTCATTTAATTTTACAAGTTTTATTGTGTAAGTAACACAAACGAATAGTTTCTTATTTTCATTTATATTGAACGTCCGGTAACGTATACAGACTCATTTTAGTGCATATTATGTAAAATATGAATTTTCTAATGATTAAAACCGCGATATCTCATGAATGGTGAGTCGTAAGAGAAAAAGTGACTGAACCATTTTTGTAGAGAATTGTATGATCTACAACTTTTGTCTGATCTATTTCCACGATAATACTAACTGTTTTCGAGAAAAATGGAAAAAAACCTTAATTTTATACTTTTGACCTTGAATAAATTTTTTTGCAGAAGTAGGATCGAAGGGGATTTTTGACATTTCATTTATAATGATGTACTTAACGTCTCTGCCAATTTTCAGCTCTATGCGAATTTTGGCTAAGTTATGACTTATTTTTGTCTATTTTGACTGGATTAATTTAGATTTTTGACATACGGAAATAATGGGTCACAATTTTTTTTTAATCCAGCCGAATATTGAACGTATTACACGATTAATATGATAATTATAGACTATATAAAATTGTTATTTTTTAAAACTTCGTTTAATTAGTAATAAAGACAAGTAACATAATTAAGAAGCATAGTAAGGAAAAAATACTAAATGGCAAAGTGCAAGCAGTGCATAACCAAATTAACGAAAAAAATTAAAAATCTGAAATAAAAAAAAACTAAAAGATATGTTAATTCATGAATCACAATGCAATAGTATAAGCAAACTTTTTAAACTTTATTGAAGTCACTGAAGGGGATGGTGTAGGATAGTTATCTGTCAACTCGATGTGACACTGAATATTTTTTAATACGTTTCAGTATCTAACTTAAACATTATAAAAATAAATAAGTTCCAATTCAGTTTAATTTAGTGTCGTGATTTTTAAATTACAAACAATTAAACTTTGAGTTACTTTAAAAACAATATTCAGATAATTATGTCGTCTTTTCTTAGAACGTCATTAAATATGTTTAAGTCATTGTACTAAAGTAAAAATAATAAATTGGAAAGCTGTGTTAAGGCTGTATTACACTATTACTTTATACAATGGATAAGGCACGCTCTACCTCTCCGTAACATGATTAGGGGTCTATTCTCATTTCTCACTTTATATTTTAATCTGTATCGCATGTTGAATTTATCTACACAAGGGATATACATTAGTGCAATAGAACTGCTAAAATCATTGAACAATTGGTTATAAATCATTATTGAAATAAAATAAATTTTAGAGACCCTTTCATCTTTAAAGCTTTGTCCAAAACAAAATTTTCACTCTCGATTCAACACTTTATACATTCACTAAGAATCTTAAGCAATATCTTCTAAACCTGTCTTAAGCTAAAAAAGTTATATTTCTTCTGCAAAAGAAGTTGAATTATTGTATGTGTTATGTAGATTTTTACGTCAAGTACTTAAAATAGAACACAAGATCAGAGTTCTCCTCTTAATAGAGACTGTAAGTTGTGTTATTGGACCCTTTCTTATGTTAAACATCTTAAATAATAAGTATATAGGATACAGGGAATCCTAGTGTGGGGGCTAGTGCACTTTCTCTTTTATGGTACATCCTTTTTTATTCAAGTGCTCATTTCCTTTTTTCTATAAATATTTGTTTGAAAGCTGAACTTAACTTGTTTAAGCTATCGCGATATGCTTAAAGTGAAAATTATATGCTTAACCTGTATCATGAGCACACCTCACATACACATTACACACCCTCACTTTCACACCATCACACAACACAGCCGAATAAGTTAAATGTATTTAATAATTTTTGAAGACTTTTTCCTTTTGTAAACGTTGAAACTTTTTGTATATATTATGTATTCCATCTTTGGGTAAATATTTAGTATAATGGTTTTTTGTTACATAATTTGTTAGCTGTTGGACGAAAATAGGTATAATATGCTAAACAACGGTAGGTACATAAAGAAAAACAAAAATTATAGAGAGAGATATTAGAAACCTATAACCTTAGTAAGTGATTAAATTATCAGACTTTACCCACTCCATCCACGTTCAAAGGTATAGGTTGGTATTATAATTTATTAAGTATTTAATTTGTATGTCAATTAGGTGAAATATATCAATTTTTAAGCTAGTGACTAAGTTATTATGTCACCTGGGAACCTTAGTAAGCTGCGCTGGGTTAATTAATTGGTCTAGTTCTGTTAATTGGGTGTGATCATAAATATAATCTTTTATATACTATTGTAGCCATTATAGTAAACTTTGCAGACTGTCATTGACACCTACTGTCAGTAACGATTTTCCTATCGAGCGATTTCAGAATAGCCGTTCCGTCTCTGTTTTTGTTTTCGCCACATTGTGATATTCGATATAGGCTGCTATCATATTGCAAAAGCTTTGTACATTCTCCTCTATTTACGTAAGAGACGTTGGTTTAATGTGCTTCGAGGTCCTGTGTTTGATTATTAGGTATCCATTTGGTAAATACGATGTAACGAACATTTTTATCGAGGAATAAGTTATTACTATATTTTACCTTATCTAACACAATATGACAGAAAAACAAAAGAGTAGGTACTTTAGTATTTTTTATGAGTATAAAACATCTTCGGATTGTATTGTATTCGAATTGTATCGAAATTAAATCGGAGGGTAGCATTAATCACAATTATTTTAACATTAAAAAAAATAATTCATGACGCACAGTTGCCAAGTTTAATATCTAATATAAATAAAATTCTCGTGTCACAATGTTCGTTCCCATACTCCTCCAAAAAGGCTGAACCGATTCTTATGAAATTTTTAATGCATATTCAGTAAGTCTGAGAATCGGCTACTATGTATCTTTCAAACTCCTAAGTGATAAGCGGTGTCCACACCACAAATTGATTTTTTATTTTCTAGACAATTTTTTTGTTTTTATTTTTTTATTATACGGCATACAACCCCTAATTTTCACCCCTCTACGATCAACCCCTATTTTTTGTTATTAATAGTCATTTTTATTGAAGTAAAAAAATGTTTTTTCTACAAATAATATACATCGCAAAACAACGTTTGCCGGGTCGGCTAGTCTTTTAATAATAAAGTGATGATTATTAAAAGTTACTTTCAATAATTTTTTTTAATAATATTGTCACTTACTGCCTTGTTGCTTTTAGCAAGCATAAAGCCTGCTATTTACTGAGGCCATTATAAATTATGTTTCAATTATGCGTTCATGCTAATGATGTGTCAAATCGGCATGAATAACTGTCGTGTACCGGTGTTACTTACGTGACGTAATTCGATATGGAATCTGTGTCATAAATTCCACAGTTTCCTTTGAGTATAATCGAAATATATATTTATCCTTAAACTCTCAGGAACTTAATGGTTGCTACTAAATTTAACACTTTAGCATAATAATAATTTACTTCCCTAAATCCAGGGCCGGATTTCTGGAGGCCTCGGGGAAAAAAAGGAGTGGAGGCCCCGAGTGGAGGTCCCTGGCCCCAAATTATTTCCAAATAAAATTAAAAAAAAAAACAAGCGAGTTTTTCAACCATAATAATAATTTATTGTGAAACCAATTAGATGCCTTTAGTATTTAGGAAACATATAAAATATATCAAAAGAAAACTAGTGTTTACTAGTCGGAATTTAAAATATTGTTAATTGTTTCGGGATGGTAAGCAGAGACACTGATTTTATACTTGTTCTATACTCTCCACTCCATTGGGGACAATACATAAGATTTTAAACGATATAAATTGTATATTTATAAAAATAGCCTTTATTTCGGACAAATTCCTTTTTCTTTCATTCCGTTTATCGACCCCGACAAAGGCCTTCTTTAGATCCTTCCATTCTTCTCTTTCTAGCCACTTGACCAAACCTTGCCTTCCATAGGTTCTATTTCATGTGCCCATCTCTTGTACTGTCCTGTTCTTTCCTTATTCCAATTTTTGTTTACCAACCCATTATAGTTTTGCTCCACATCTCAGCTCCTCCCAAGGTGTGTTCCTTCCATCTCCTCTTGTCCTTAATACTCTTTCCATCCTCTATCTTTGTCCAATCCTAATATAAGTATTTCTGTAGTCTTTTGTTTATATTTACTAAATTATATTGGATTATTAAGTAAATTAAAAGATGAGAAGATGGTATAAGTAGAGCAGCTGGCCCTATGTGGCTACGTAAAGCTAGACACCGAGAAGAGTGGAAGCTGTTAGAGGAGGCCTATGTCCAAGGACAAGCTGTAAAACAGAAATTAACCAGCTTCACGATTAATTATTAGGGTTTATAGTACTTCACATTTTATGTACTAGGATAAGTATTCTACAGCAATAATGGCTATTAGTATTTGGACATGTATGAATAAAATATTTAAATTTATATTGAAGTAAATTCGTCCGCTTTATAATTTCTCTTTTGACCTTATCTTATCTTTTGATAAATGCATTTATTCCAGAATTTAAAAAGTTAAGTGTTCGAAAGTAGTTTTGTCTTATCAAATGACACAGCTCTATAAATCAACAAATAGTTTCCGGAGAAAGTGATTAGTTTCCTATACTTAATTCAAATTGGTTGTATATTTTAATACCACCTGTGTATCTTTATTATGTGCGCTTGTAATTGAAATGCTCCTAAACCGATCGATTTTGATGATTGTATGTGTTCAAGTTTATCAGCAAGAAAACAACTAGAAAAATCCTGTCTTGCCAGCATTCAATGGAAAGAAGCATCCTAAAGTTGAGGAGAATAAACAAAATAAAAAATGTTCACATCCGCCAAAAAACAAACTTACAGATACACTTGTGCACGCTCTAACTCTTAAATGGAAATGGGCAGGTTAATTGCTAGAGAGCGGGATAAAAGACACTTGAAATAACGAAATGGACTGGACCTACTGGAAAGAGATGTATAGGACGACAAAAGAAAAGATGGACTGATGACATTATAGAATTAGCGGGGAAAAACTGGATGAATGTTACTCAAGGAGAAATGGAAAAATATGGAGGAGGCTTTTACCCTTAATACAAAAACTAACAGACCACTAAAAAAATCTAACTTAAACCTTTTAAAAACTTATACTAACACAACTAATACTAATATTAAGGAATGTAAACGAACCAATTGTTGTATGGCTTAATAAAGCTTTAATAATAATAATAATGTGTTCAAGTGGGTTCGAGAACTTACAATTAGTTGTTTGACGTTTGCAGGATAACGTCAGGTCCGCTAGTAGAATCATAAACATAATGGTTTAGCTTACTACTGCTATTATCACCTTGACTATGATTTTCAATTTATTATGAATTAATACAAGGAAAAATGTTTGGTTTAATATATGCGCGAACGTTTTGGCCTCAACTAAGAACTTTGTCCGCAAAGAGAAAATGTTTCATTCTATAGCTCCATCTATACCTACATTACTCAATCAATTATAGTTAAAGTTCTTCTTTTTGTATGTTACATCGGGCTCGGGGGAGACTCCAAGCCCCGACTTTATATTTTAAAGTAAATAAAGCCCCTTTTTTGGAGAGGGGAGATTTGACAAAATTCTAAATCATTTATTCATATAAGTAATACAATGTACACTTATGAACGTCAAAAAAAATATATATATGAAATGCTTCTAATTTTACATTTACTGCCAGTTCTCAAATCAAGGGCGTAGTACGGAAGAAGAACTGGCAATAAACTCTCCGCACTCTTTTCTTTCTTGACAATGCTGCTTAGTTTCTTATCAGCATATATCGCGTTCGTGGCTAATAAGGAGTCCTATGTAGAAAAAAAAGTGCGTGCGTACAAAGTAAACATGTCAGAAGTGAAACTTCTTTGGCAAACTAATTTTTAACTCTTGTTCATATTTATACAAATCTAAAACTTTAGATTTCCGAGACTTAGAGGGAGGAAAAAAGAAAGATATGTTAATGAATTTAATTGTCATTAAAATATTAAGTGTCGAAAATTAATACAAATTATAAATTTAATTTTTGAAATTTATTTCTTAGATAATAAAAACACGTGGCATTTTAATTTACGAGATTTCAATAAATTATTTTGCATAAAATATAAAATACTAATATTTCATAAATTCTCTGTACGAAATATTAATTTTAAAAATAGAATTTCTATAAGGTTACACCCTTCTCACTCTCTCTCACTCTCTCTCAATCCCTCTCTCCCTTTTCTTCGACAAAAACGCTGCTAATCTTCGTGACGTTTCGTAAAAATGTTACCCTCAGGCGCCTAAACTAGTTTCACTTCAAAAAATTACATTTGAATTACGGTTCAAAATTAGGTTCCACCGAGAAGTTCCTTTACAGTGAAGCATAAATTTACAGGACTTGTGTTGCAAAACTTATAATCACAGCATTTTTGGCGTTTCAGTTCTCTCTATTACGCATACGTATTCTGTGGTACGCCCTAATAACGCAAGGATTAACTGTATAACGCGGTCTATTTATTTTCTAATTTAATTAATGAGACGAATGAAACGCGGCTTAACACATGACCGCTTAGCCTTTTCGAGGTGACTGACTTAGCTCTTTAGCGCATACGAGAACAGGAACGCGTTTGTAATAAACAATGCTATTCTGAGATTACGGGTTCAATGATTTATCAAATGGTGGGAAATATGTATATAATAACAATCAATGTTAATATCAATTAAAGCTTTTAATAAGTGCTAATTAGTCGAATTGGTAAGTGTTGCGTGCGACTCTCATCCCTGAGGTAGTATGTTCGATCCCCGGCTGAGCACCAATGGACTTTCTTTCTATGTGCGCATTTAACATTCGTTCGAACGGTGAAGAAAAACATCGTGAGGAAACCGACATGTCTTAGACCCAAAATGTCGACGCTGTGTGGCAGGCTGATCACCTACTTGCCTATAAGATTGAAAACAGATTCAGAAATCTGAGGCCCAGACCTAAAGAGGTTGTAGCGCTACTGATTTATTTATTTATTTTTAATTAGGCGAATGCTAGTTTGATTATTGATTTTACAGTTTTTGTTTCAAGTTAGTAGGCACAAGGTTATAAATTCCTGAAAACAAAAGTGTATTCCACGAGGCATTTCTTGCTGCTCCCGGTGGAGGTATTCACAAAAATATGAGGCCTTCAATTAATTTAAAAGAGAGCTTATTCTTCCTCAGAGGGCGGCAGTGCACTCACTAAAATGAGTGGTAATTGACTGCCTTACGACGGCTCGTTTACCCACTTATAAAAAATGAGAACTAAAAGTAAACAATGTTATTTTAATTTGCCCTCCAAGTGGTGTTAAAGTTAAACAAAAGACGTCACCTTGCTCCGTTTGATTGTGATTGGTCAATAGCAACTCCAAAAATAATAATTATTTATGTATTTGCAAGAATATGGTACAAACATGTTATGGTACAATCGAAAGTTCGCATATTCTGTCACACAATATAATGGCGTGCATATTTGTCTTGAAAGGAATTTTACATAGAAGTTACATACATTAATAGTCAATTCCTATTTTATTACTACATCATCACATTATAAAAATATCTTATTACGTTTAACAGTAAACATTCTCCACATATTCGTTTGTCTAATAAAAATCATTGTTTCGTCGTTCTTTTTACATTCTCAGCCTAATACTTGTAGAGCAAATATTTCCAGTCAAATAAAAACCTTGATTACAATGCAACAGAATATTTATCCATAGCAATTTGAGGTAGACTTTAAATTAAATAATTTTACACACATTTAATTCACACACCCACAACCACTCATGCTTTCCTCTTCTTGTAGGTTGGAGGAACATCATTGTTACATCATTCTTTTAAAATTACCAGTCATTCAAACTTGTGCAGTGTATAAGCAATGTAGCTTTATACTATCCAAAAAGCAGTGGGCTTAATTGAACTTTCGGTAAAGTAATAGGTTTAGCTGAATAGTCCATCAACTGGCACGCGATCACTGACCGTCATTCTTTAATTCTCATTTAATCAGGAAATCCATTAATACATACAAACAAACAACTCTGGAAACCTTTCAATTGAAAATACGTTTCATAAAATAGTTTTAAAATGTCAGTAAACAATTACGTCAATAAAACATTATCTTTTTATTTAATATTGGTAAAAATATAAATATATGTAATTTGGCAAAATTAAATATTTAAATAGGCCTCTGGAGAAATAGTCGCACACAAACAAGCAAGCGGCAAGCATAAATTATTATAACATTTGAATGTCAACACGGCATGTATATCGCGACATTTCACTTGCCATTTTTACTAATATCATTAAACCGCCTTTATGGCTTCGTGGTTGACGCTTAATACAGGTACAATTTCCTACGAAAAATAATTGTTTCGGTGGTTCATAGACTGATCGCTCACTCGCCTTAAATTTCAATATATAATACTAGCTGACCCGGCAAACGTTGTTTTGCCATGTATATCATTTATAATAAAAAATAGGGGTTGATCGTAGAGGGGTGAACATTTGGGGTTGTATGTGTTTTTTAATGTTGTATCATAAAAAATAGGGGTGGACTACCCTTACCGTTTAGGGGGATGAAAAATAGATGTTGTTCGATTCTCAGACATACGTAATATGCACACAAAATTTCATGAGAATCGGTCAAGCCATTTCGGAGGAGTTTAACTACAAACACCGCGACACGAGAATTTTATATATTAGATATGATAACGTATCTGTCCGCTGTCGAAGCCAAAAGGCACCTCGAAGTAGAAAGAGCACAACGTGCTATTCTCAAAGTAGGCGCCAGTCGCCCATATGGCGATTTACCGTTTGCATTTTACACAATGTGGGATGTCCTCACATTAAGACAAAAGTTTATCCTCAATTCTAACTTAAGGCAACATACCCAACTTTATATATATATATATATATACACTATTATTTATTACTTCAGATGTCATGTGGAACATGGTGTAATGGTTGCAGCTCCCAAACGTTGTGTAAAACAAAAAACTTGGCAATAAAAAAAGAATGGCGGAGAGTTTATTGGAAGTTCTTCTCTTCCGTTCTACGCCCTTGATTGAAAAGAACTGGCAGTAAATGTAAAATTAGAAGCATTAAATGTATATTTCTTTTTTTGACGTTCATAAGTGTTCATTGTGTTACCTATGTAAATAAATTCTGACCGAAATTTTGACTTTTGACTAACTTTTTACCCATCACACTGACTAACAAATGGCGGAAGGGCACAATTTGCAAAGGAAATCTATTTCGCTCGCAACATTCGCATAACCTTTTCTGCATTCTTGGGCCATTTTTGTACAATAAACTTAATTCTTCATTTTAAATTTCCAGTCAAAATAACAAAATAAAATAAAATGGCTGTTTCTAAATTTCTAAAAAGCCTTGATTACGAATGCCAGAAACAATTTGATATCCATAGCAATTGAAATTAAATTCTTTCACACATGTTTAATTACACCATTACACATATTCACACACCCACACCACTCATGCTTTTGTTTGTTTAGTTATCTCTCTGTAAGCTGTCAGCGATGGAAGGCTGGTAACCGTAACAGGACTTCTATCGTCCAATTATAGGCACCAGCCTCATGCAGCATGTAAACCCGTAAAATGCAATATTGTGATCAGGCAAATAAAGTTTATTATTATATTTATAATAATAATAAATACTATTATAATTCACAAACATTAAGAAAATATCCGATAAATCGTTAACATAGTCTTCAATTAAATCTAAATATATCTTTAAGATCAACGTAATGGGTACCTAACGCTTTTGTAGTGTCTGTAAACTTGATTTGCTTGCCTCTGTCTCAATCTCAGACTGTCTTATTTTTTTATTGACCATAAACATTACTATATACTGTATATACAATGATGTCATCGAATGCATATTAGCAGGCACGCATCCTACTCGACTAGCAATGACCTACTGACACAAATACTGTCGGGAGAGTTCGCTAATAAGGATAATCAAATATGTTAATTATGTAATTATAAAACTCAGCTTTAAATAGAGGCCATTTTAACCCATTTCTCTTCATAAATTCTAGAAAATTTCAATACATTCAATATTCATATTTATGTCATGTCGATTATTAAATTGAATTATTGACTAAAATATTTTTGACAGGCCGTCAAAGTATAATGTTTATAAAAGTCTATGAAGGAGATTGATACCGTGGAGTATTAGCCACAAACGGGGCAAATTTGGAGGAATTCAGTCGAAGTAAATAGGGTATTTAAGGCTCAAAAGAAATGTATTAGAGCAATTTGTGGAGCAAACTGTCTTGATAGTTGGGTACCATTATTTAAGAACCCTTCCCTGTATTTATGTTTTAGAAATATCCTTATTCGCGCCCAGAAAAATACATATTTTTAAGTCGAATGTAGAAGTCGGCTGTGCCAAAAATCAATCTGGAACTGTTTCGAAAAAAACCCCTTTTGTATGGCAATTAAGGTTTACAATAATTTACCAAAATAATTAAAAGATCTTTTGCCTATTCAATAAATGATTATTTGCGTGAGACAGACACTGTAGTTGATATAAATTTAATAAAGTATGATATGATATGTACGATACAAATAATATAAGAATTGACCAAATCATATGACTAATAATGTAAAATTCCTTTAAAGACAAATTTGCGCGTCATTGTGTGTGTCAGAATATGCAAATTTACGATTGTACCACCTTACACATTTTTGTACCATATTCTTGCAATAAATAAATTATTATTATTATTAACAATTATTTTCGCAACGTTGCAATCCTTCCTTCTGCAATTAGTAAGTACTCAAGTTACAAGTAGTATTAATTTGTGAGATATTAATAACCTTAATTTACTAATAAGTACAGAAAACTATAAATACAATCAATACAAAAAACAAAACGAAAACATTACATTGTTGTAATGTTTTCGTTTATTCTTAAATACTTAACAAACGTATGCATATAACATTTGCGATTTCGAGGAATATTTTAGTGTTTGCATGACTAAGTAAAGCCAAATCCGTCTCAGGTCGTGATACAATCGTCACACTCCACAAGTGAATCAGCCATCTTAATGTCCTGACTTTTAATTTTTAGTCGTATATTGGTACTATCGTTACATTAAGCTGGACCGGAATGGAACTCCAATAGTTTAGCAAACATCCTTACTTTTTTTTTAATGAGGTGAAAATGCGCTTGCGCAGGCCGCGCCAAGGATGTCGAGCTTGACGCGGGGCTTGTGGGGCTGGGTCTACACTCAAATCCCTCTAGTCAGAGGGGTAGCGAGACCCCGACCACCAAAAACACCTCAGAGCTTGTCTCATGATATATTGTGTTGATACGTACGTGTACGTAATATGCTTATTTTAGTCCTCTTCATATAATATTATTATCTATAATAAACAAAAATGAATCGCAGAATATGTTGCTAAGCGCAAAATTTTAAGGAATTTTACTCGAGAAAAATTTAACAAAAAAAATTGTTTTATTTAAGTGTTTTTATTCCGGAGAAGTGAACAGTCTCTTTGGTTTAGCAAATTGTTCCATATGTTGGTTTGTAGCTACTAAAATCTAGGCTAAGTAAATATTACGGTGAAACGAAGTTAACGGGGGCATCGAGTTTAATATAGAACCCAAAAGCTAAGCACAAAAAACCATTCAAAATGAATTTGTTTAAATATGATTTAATTCAAGAGTTTATATAAAAGAGACCAATTGTTTATAGTGATTACATGCTAATTATAACTCGCATCATATCGCCCGTTAACTACGGCAACTCAGGATAGGGTTAGTGATACCGAATATCCGCTAATAGGGCTGTCAGTAGATTATATACAAAGATATATAATCATTGTGTTTAATACAACTTATTTTTGGACTTATAGTATTTTTGGGATCTAAACTAAAAAAAAAATGCGATTTTTTATTCAATTTAGTGTTGATTAACAACTAAGAAAACAATTTGATCGTTGAAAAATATGTTTTTGAAATATTCCCTTTTGTATATTTCTATTTTGTTTTAATGTAGTAAATACTTTTCATATTGTATATTGACACCTTAAAAAATTATGAATTTCACAAAAATGTACACAAAACAATGGCCAAAAGTGAATTTTCATAAATAATTAACAAATTGTTAACAAAAAGCTTTAAGCTATTTAAGCAAAAAAAGTACTAGTATTTTTATTGTTTGTATCATTTATGTTTACCATAATTGTCATATATTTTAGAAAATATAGCTTGTAGCATATATTGTAGATATATATAGCATTAAAAACATAATGTACACCACAATGAACATAATAAATGGGAGACCGCAAAAAAAAATTAACGATATTTTCTCCTTAACTAACCTAATTTTTGCAACCCTAACAATATTTGCACTTCCCAGGAACATTATATTAATGACTTTATTTTTCTCAGTTGATTGTTGTTTTTAGTAGGATCGTTAGTAATTACAATAAAATGGGATACAGTGGTTGTGAATTACTTTTGTTTCGAATCGAGAAGTGCCGGTGAGTTATTAAACATATTATATTTTCTGACATGATGTCATTATTTTATTAAAAATACATACGTAGGCGGTAGGGTTTTCCGTCGATAGCATAATCTGTGGTGATTAATTGCAAGTTGTCAGCTTTTAGTGTGGTCTGTGGTTGTGATACGTTGTGTATTTAGTCTATGTTACATCGGAGGACAAATTCTGATATACGTTACAGATAAGAAATTTACCCTGGCTGTGGTGGAAGACATCTGCCAATTCTTGTAGATCGGGTGAGGAATTGCTTTTTACCCGTGAAGTCGATCAATAAATCAGAAGTACCATCCTTTTCTGGTTCAGTCCATTCATACCCCGTATAACTTAGTTTTGGGTAAAATTTGAAGCCTGCCTTTTCAGTTACCAAGCATGCATTGTATAAACACGGTATATTTCATTCAATTATAACTAGACAAAGTTTCTTAATTCTGTTACTCACTCACTCATAGACATTATCGGTCAGATCATCAAAACTAAGGCACTTCCAGCATCCTGAGAACCTTTAAATTTAGAATACAATTGTGTATAAATCAAGAATTTTTTTTTGCGATTTCGGTCCTGTTTTCTAGATAAATAATTTGTAATATTCATATGGTCAATATAAGATGTTGTTAGGTTAGCTAATAACGTAATAACTTAAACAGAAAGTATCTTAAGCAGGGACAAAATAAATTAACCGACTATTATATTGATCTTACAACTTATACGGTAGAAGAAATGCGCTGCGAGATTTGTTTTTTTTTGAAGTTATGTTTTTGATGGCATAGATTTGACCTAAAGCAATAACGATTCATAAACAGAAAAATGTGTGTGTTGTATTTGCTAAATTTTATCTACATAAGTTCTATGTAGTATATATACTTAACTTGAGAGTGATCTTCACTACACTCCTTTCTCCTTCTTTTTGCACTTCTCTGTAGTTTTCTATTGGGTTGACTGATACCGCTTATATGCGATAAGCCCACTACACACAGTTTTTATATGTATTACTGTGTTTTATGTTTATTGTTTTCTTCTTTGTGTAAGTGTAAATAAATACAATATTTCCAACAATATTAATAAAGATGTTTTTTTTATAGGCTCCAACGGCCATTATCTGTGGCTGGCGTAATGGAGCACGCGCTACAGCATCGTGAACGTGTCGGGGTGCAAGACTTCGTGCTACTCGAGGACTTCCTCTCTGAAGCTGCCTTCATAGACAATCTTCGGAAACGGTTTAACGAGAATATTATCTATGTAAGTCCTTAGTTCAAACTTTTGTATTATGCAATCTGTCACATTTGCACTTCATAATTTAACTGCCACTGAAGTATTTCCGAACCAATTCGACTTAGGGTCATTCAAGAAAAGAGCGTACTGATTCTTGGAACGCCAGCACTCGCCCTCTAGCATTGAGAGGCTTAACTTTTAACATCAGATGCTTCTGCGTGTTTGCCCCTGTTCATAAAAAAAGTGCGTGCGTACAAAGTACTACCTACAAGTCAGAAGTCAAACATCTTTGACAAATAAATTTTTAAGTCATGTTCATATTTATACAAATCTAAAACTTTAGACTTAGAGGGCGGGAAAAAGGAAGATATGTTAGGAATTTAATTGTCATTAAAATATTAAAAGTGTCGAAAATTAATACAAATAATAAATTTATTTTTTTAAATTAATTTCTTCCATAATAAAAACATGTGGCATATTAATTTACAATTCGTCATTTGAGGTTTCAATATATTATTTTGCTTAAAATATAAATATATCATAAATTCTCTTTACGAAATTTTAATTTTAAAAATAGAATTTCTATAAGGTAATTGTACCCTTTCCACTCTCAATCGGTCTCAAGCGCTCTCTTCTTTTTCTTCGACAAAAACGCTGCACATCTTCGTGACGTTTTTTTTAAAATTATACCCTCATGCGCCTAAAGAAGTTTTACTTCAAAAAATAACTGATTTTTTCACTGATTTTTCAAGCAATTAATTTCTTAAATTTAAAGTTAATTAATTAATTAATTTCCAGACCTATATTGGGAATGTCCTAATATCTGTGAACCCGTACAAAAATCTCCCAATCTACACAGAGGAGAAAACGAAACTATACTACAAGAAAGCATTTTTCGAGGCGCCACCGCACGTGTAAGTAGATTATCTCACATAGATATTGTCTGTGGCCGCAATATGTCAAACTGTCGGCGGTCATAGACAGGCGATTGATGTCGGTAAAGTGTAATTTTATTTAGTAACTTTCGCCGTATTATATGTCATCCATCAAACAATATAAAGATCAACTTTTAATACAGGAACTGTGAAGGAGAAGAAAATTACGATTTTAATTATTATTAACCTGTAACATTTAGTCAAAATCAAATCTTTATAACATTCCTAATGTTCATACTTTACACGTGACATGTTATGATTTTGTTACAATTAAGTTTCAATAAGAAGATACATTATGTATTTATTATTTACCTCCGGAATGCGTGAACATAAGAAACTTCTAAACTTTGATGAAACTTATATAAAAGCATGCTAAGCATGCATCATGTTTCGGCGTCGGGACGTGACGACCCCATCGCCCACTGGTGAAATAACCTGTGACAGAGGTTATTTCATCAGCGCAATCAGTCAACCCCTTCCTAGTGGGAGTGCCATGCTGTTGCCTTCGGGCTTCAGCCAAATGGGCAGGCACGACCGGGGCAGTACCACTGTCTCTCAGAAAACCGGCGTGAAGTGATGCAATAAGTTCGCCTTATTGTACTCGCGTTTCGTGCGGTGAGAGAGACTCCCGGAGCCCATTCTCGTCGCCTCGGGACGCTTGAAGGAAGGGACCTATCTAACCTCTGACTGCGCGTAGACTGCGATGACCAACCGCGATTCTACGCATGCCTGTATAGGTCCCATAGCGGAAATACCGAAACTGACCGACTCATTGAGCACATCCAAATGGCTACAGATTCCCTGCTCGAAAGGGTTCCTACCGCTGAAATCGTGATACTTGGCGATTTTAACGCCCACCATGCCGATTGGCTCGGCTCAGAAACCACCGATCATGCGGGAAGATCCTTTCACGACTTTGCTTTGGCTTACGACTTGACGCAAATGGTCCCTGCGATTACGCGAATACCATATGTGGATGGTCATAAACCCTCTTTGTTGGACCTTCTGCTGACTTCACATCCGGAGAACTACCAAGTCTCTGTTGAACCGCCATTGGGTTCATCAGATCATTGTGTGGTCCGGAGCATTGCGCCGTTCACGCGCCCTCTTCGGCCTAGCTTCACGGGCTGTCGTCGCGTGTGGCACTATAAGTCAGCAGATTGGGATGGGATGCGGTCTTTTTTTGCGTCCTACCCTTGGGGGCCCATTTGCTTTTCGTCGAGTACTCCAGATGCCGTCGCTGACTCTGTCGCCGAGGTGGTCCTGCAGGGTATTGAATTCTTTATTCCATTCTCTGCGGTGCCGGTCGGTAGCAAGTCCCAGCCTTGGTTTAGGCGTTCTTGCAAAGCGGCTTTGCGCCGTAAGCGTGAATGCTTTAAAGCCTGGGCAGAAGCGGTAACATCCTGTGATGTGACTATCGGCGAACGTAAAAAAGCATACAATTCAGCCTCCAGGTCCTTCAAGCGAGAAATCGCTAAAGCAAAGTCAGAGCACATTGCCAGATTTGGTGAGAAATTGGCCCACCTCCCTTCGGGAACTCGAGCCTTCTGGTCTGGGAATTTCTGTCTGCCCTCAATTCCACCACTGCATAGGGAGGATGACTCACTGGCTCATACCGCGAAAGAGAAGGCCGATCTTCTAGGCTGTCTCTTTGCGTCGAACTCCACTTTGGATGATCAAGGGAAGGAACCACCTACATTATTGCGGTGTGATACTACGATGCCCGAAGTTATATTCCGGCAACGTGCTATCCGTAAAGCTTTGTCTTCCTTGGACATCCATAAGTCGAGCGGGCCCGATGGCATCCCTCCAATTGTGCTGCGTACTTGTGCTCCTGAGTTGGCTCCGGTCCTAACGCGCCTTTTCCGGTACCTTTACACGCTCGGCACTGTTCCGAAGTGCTGGAAGATCGCTTCGATACATCCGATCCCTAAAAAAGGCGATCGCTCTGATCCGTCCAACTATCGCCCAATAGCTATAACCTCCTTGTTCTCCAAAATAATGGAAACCATTATTAACAGCCAGCTCCTGAGGTATCTAGAGGGCCACCAGCTGATTAGCGATTCTCAGTGCGGCTTTCGTCGTGGTCGCTCAGCTGGTGACCTCCTTGTATACCTTACACATAGGTGGGCAGAGGCAATTGAGTCCAAGGGGGAGGCGCTGGCGGTAAGTTTGGACATAGCGAAAGCCTTCGATCGGGTGTGGCACAGAGCACTGCTCTCGAAGCTTCCAGCCTACGGGCTCCCTGAGAAATTATGCAACTGGATTTCCAGCTTTCTCGCTGATCGGAGCATCAAAGTCGTCATCGACGGAGCATGCTCCGACCTGAAACCTGTGAATGCTGGTGTCCCACAAGGCTGTGTCCTATCCCCGACCCTGTTTATTCTGCATATCAATGATATGTTGCAGCTTAGCAACTTTCATTGCTATGCGGACGACAGCACTGGGGATACTTTTTACACTGGCCGGGCAGGTATTTCTCGGGCTGTTGTCGATGAGTACCGGAACAAACTTGTGTCTGAAGTCGAAACTCCTCTACGTGGAGTCTCGGACTGGGGTAGACTAAATCTAGTCCAATTTAACCCCAAGAAGACACAAGTATGCGCGTTTTCCGCTAAAAAAAACTCCCTTTGTCGCTACTCCCCTCTTTGAAGACACTCTCCTTAAAGCCTCAGCTAGCATCGGAATACTGGGCGTTGACATATCGAATAACGTTCAGTTTTGCGGTCATCTGGAAGGAAAGGCTAAATTAGCCTCCAAAAAGCTTGGTGTGCTCAGCAAGGCGAGACGGTACTTAACTCCGGGCCACCGCTTGCAACTATATAAAGCGCAAATTCGGCCCCATATAGAGTACTGCTCTCACCTCTGGGCGGGAGCTCCCCAGTACCAGCTCCTTCCACTTGACCGTATTCAACGAAGAGCGGTTCGAGTCGTCGACGACCAGTCACTTTCCGTGCGGCTTGATCCCTTGGCGCTGCGTAGAGATGTGGGATCTCTCTGCATCTTCTACCGCATTTACCATGGAGAGTGTTCAGAGGAGTTGTTCGGTCTAATACCTGCAGCTGAGTTTCATCATCGGACGTCAAGGCAAAATACAAAATACCATCCGTATCACCTCGACGTCCGTCGTTCCACAACAGAGCGTTTTCTAAGGCAGTTTTTGCCGCGCACCACCACTATGTGGAACCAGCTGCCCACAGAAGTATTTCCGAACCAATTCGACTTAGGGTCCTTCAAGAAAAGAGCGTACCAATTCTTGAAAGGCCGGCAACGCACTTGCGAGCCTTCTGGCATTGTGAGTGTCCATGGACGGCGGTATCACTTAACATCAGGTGAGCCTCCTGCCCGTTTGCCTCCTATCACATAAAAAAAAAAAATGCTAAGGAAAGTGGCATATACCAATAAAAATCAATGGAGTGTGTCAGGCACATACGGGTCACAAAAAAAACTAAAAAGCACATACAAAAATTTAAAGTCAAGATCCATACAGAATTTTGCACCACTATATAATTAATTTCTATAGCTTATATAAAATATGATGAGGGTTATATATAGATTACATATTATCATATCATATAAGTTTCATACTAAAATTTCAACCTTTACAAAGTACGAACAAGTAAACAAGGAACACATTAGTAGCGGTTAACGCGTGATTTAACAATCAAATTAAAATTTTGACAAATTTAGTGGTTCCCACCATTCATTGCTGATTCTAGGACATAATTCGAATCAGCTTATCTATTTTTCTATATGACAGGGGGCAAACAAGCAGGAGACTCGCCTGATGTGATACCAGCGCCCATGGACACATATATTGCCAGAAGGTAACAACTGCCCACTGAAGTATTTCCGAACCAATTCGACTTAGGGTCCTTCAAGAAAAGAGCGTACCAATTCTTAAAACGATTTTAGAACACTTATTTCGTGTTATTAAATATAAAATAACCTTTATGCGATTTTGATGAGTTATGCTAAAAAACGAGTGGTACCTTGGGTCTTGACTTATCTGTATCTGTTTCACCGTAATCGGCAAATAGATCAGCCTACTGTGCTGAAGATATGCTGGTTTCCTTACGATGCTTGCTTCGTAGCGTTGATTGCGCACATATAGAGTCCATTGCACAGCTGTGATTGTAACACAAGGCTTCAAAGTTAATTTACGTTGCCAAGATACAAAACGAAAAGGAATTATCTATATTCAAGGAACCAAGTATTTATTAATCAGTTTTAGCGTTAGTAATCTATCATTGCAGCTGGTACGGCTTCACCCTTGAACCATATACAGCTATCACCGATCAATATCGATAAACGTTATCTTGATAAAGTTATCCTTTTGTTTTACTTACGTAATCATTAATTATTATAATAACCCTACGCATGTTATGGGTGTTTTCTATGATATGGTTTTGAAGGCATAAAATATTACACAATGTTGTTTACAAAATTATTGTTTACTAGCTGGCCTGGCGAACATCGTACCGCCTATCTATATATCTATATATATATCGCAGTCGATTCTTTATTTTTTTTAAATATTTATTCTCCTATTCAGGACACCGGTCTAGCTAGTAAGATAAAAAAAGAAAGTTGATAAGACAACAAATACATTATGTCAAAAAATAAAAATTTACCTTCCCGGAACCCTTCCACTAACACTTGAACTTTATGATATGGTATTAAAGTTCAAATTGACTTTTAAGTATTATTACGAATCTTTTGTATGGGAATATAGAAAAGTGTTGTTTTTAGAGCTTTTCACTCATTTTTTTTTATTTTTCTCTCCGTAAGAACCATCCTCGTACTTCAAGGAATATTATAAAAAAAAATCAGACAAATCGGTCAAGCCGTTTTCGTGTTATTTCGTGACAACGGAAAACGGGTTTCATTTTTATATATATATAGATTTGTATTTCTTATTGCACAATTATTTACGGTAAAAGAAATGCGCTGCGAGTGTTGGTTTTTTTACAAGTTATGTTTTTGATGGCAAAGATTTACCTAAAGCAATAACGATTCATAAACAGATATAATACATATGTTGTATTTACTAAATTTTATCTATATAAGTTCTATGTAGTATATACATAACATTTACTTGAGTAAGATTTTCACTACACTCATTTCTTCTCTTTTTTGCACTTCTCTGCAGTTCTCTATTGGGTTGACTGATATTGCTTATACGCGATAAGCACGCTAGTTTTTATATTATGTATTACTGTGTTCTCTGTTTATTGTTTTCTTATTTGTATTTAAGTGTAAAAACAGTTTATTTGTATTTATTATTGCTAATGTGCGGAGAAAGAACTGACTTCCACAACAGTATATTTCGCGAACTACGTTTCTTGTACCAACGTCATATGTATTATTTATGTTATTTATTGTTCCTCTGGGTTATTCGTCATGTGCATTAACCAGGAGTCAGTAGGTGGCAACTTTATATTTAATTATTTAATATATAAATTAACAATTGCAGATTCGCCATAGCAGACAACGCCTACCGGTCTCTAGTCTATGAACACAGAGAACAATGCATACTGATCTCAGGTAAATTGTCTATTAAAGTAAAAATATAGAGATTTGTTTATTTGTATAGAATGTATCAAAACATATTAAACCGATTTCAAACATTCCTTTACCGTTTACCGCTACATTATCCCTAAGAAATTAGGTTATATGTATTATATATTTCCAAAGTATTAAGCAATAAAAAACTTAGCCGTGTCAAGCCTTTAACTATGACATTATACTAGCTTTTAGAAACAAAATCGCAAAACAATTTCTGAATCTGTTTCATGATCATTTTTCAATCCAATAGGCAATTAGGTGACCAGCTTAATGTGCCTGACACACGCCTTTGATTTTTCGGGTCTAAGACATGTCGGTTTCCTCACGATGTTTTCCTTCACCGTTCGAGCGAATATTAAATGCGCACATAGAAAGAAAGTCCATTGGTGCACAGCCGGGGTTCGAACCTACGACTTCAGGGATAAGAGTCGCACGCTGAAGCCCCAAGACTGCTCACTTGCTTTTAGTACATCGTCCATATATTTTTTTCACACGTTTTTATAGTGAAATTTAGGCTTTATTTAGGCCGTTACGAAATGTTTATTGTATAATATATGAATGTTATCCTTCGTCTTACAGGACCCCCCCCCCTCCTGTCTGTGTTGCGTACTAAAAGTAATATATATTTACGTATGTACGATAAAAAAAACTTTGTTTAACGACGACGGCGTATTTTTTACATGTATCTAGTTGAAATTTTAAAATTCGTATATTATTGCGCCTGATAAAATAACTTGAATGTTATTGTACTAACCCTTTATTATCTATCCATTACTTTACAAGAGCAATTAACTGATATTGGTTATCAATAAAAAGAACCCGCGCTGATAGTTTGATAGCTTTCTGTGAATAGCCATCATAAATCACACAATTTACCTTATATATTAACCTATAAATAATAAGATAAAATGCAATATTTATAATATACAGCGAGGAAATGTTGCCAGTGTATATATATTTAATATAAGTACTCGACCTCTGACGTAGGGAAAGCCTCCTCCAAATTTTTCCATTTGTCTTCGCTACTTCCAATCTCTCCCCGCCTCTTCTTTTATTTCATCTTCCCAGACTTCTGGTGGGTGTCCCCTCGTTTTTCTTTCCACTGTGCCATTCCAAGTAGTCTATTTGACCCATCTGTTATCAAACGCGGCAAATGTGACCGGCATGTCTACTTTAAGTTTTTGAATGTGTAGCTGCTATCGTTATGGTCTCGACTAATAATAATGTATCTTCTTTTGCCGAAATTTACAGGTGAATCTGGTTCAGGCAAAACAGAGGCCTCAAAGAAAGTTCTAGAGTACATAGCAGCACGAACCAACCACCTTCACAATGTGGAGACTGTCAAAGACAAGCTGCTTCAGAGTAATCCCCTCCTCGAAGCTTTTGGTAATGCGAAAACGCACAGGAACGACAATTCCAGCAGATTTGGCAAATACATGGATATACAATTCAACTATGAAGGCGCTCCCGAAGGTGGTCACATATTGAACTATCTCCTGGAGAAGTCCAGGGTTGTCAGTCAGATGTCTGGAGAGAGGAATTTCCACATTTTCTACCAGCTATTGGCTGGTGCTGATCAAGCGCTGCTCCAGCATTTGAAGCTGCAAGGAAGGCCGGAGATGTACAAATATACTACCGAAAATGTGAGTACGAATATTTTGTAAGCGTGACGTGGGATATATTCATTTGCGTCTCTTTTAGTATCAGTATCTTCTAAAGAGAAATCATTTTATTTTCCCAAGCAAGATGTGTTTAGTCATATAAAGACCAATTGATATTTATTTAAAGACACACTAACGAAACACTTCAAAAGAACACACAAGATACAGAAAACACAATTCATACATGTGCATCAATTACACACACTTGGTGCACAATATTTAAAGGCAAAATACAAAATACCATCCGTATCACCTCGACGTCCGTCGTTCCACAACTGAGCGTTTTCTAAGGCAGTTTTTGCCGCGCACCACCACTATGTGGAACCAGCTGCCCACTGAAGTATTTCCGAACCAATTCGACCTAGGGTCGTTCAAGAAAAGAGCGTTCCAATTCTTGAAAGGCCGGCAACGCACTTGCGAGCCTTCTGGCTGTGTGAGTGTCCATGGGCGTGGTATCACTTAACATCAGATGAGCCTCCTGCCCGTTTGCCTCCTATTACATAAATGTTCAAAAAGCGAACCTACTCCTCCCTCAAAGGCCGACAACGCACCCACTAAAAATGGGTGTCTACGGGCTGCGTGGACTGCCCTTTTTGGTCGTCCCGCAAGTTCGTTTGCCCCCTATTATATAAAAAATAAAAATAATAATACAATAAAAATAAATGACAATAAACTAGATTAAGAAATACAAATATTAAATCAAATATGCAATTTAATATATAACTTATATACGATTGCAAAGTTATATATTTAATATATATGTTCTTTGTAATCGTCATTTGAAGTAAATACCCTCACACTCATTCAATGGCATTTCTGAACTCCACCAATCTCAGATAAATCTTGCAGACTAGACCCGCCTGATCTGTGCTTCTACTTTACGCTTCAATTGTAATAAAGTTTGAATGGTTCAAGCTGTCTATTTCGCTTTCCTGCAGATAAAACTGTACTATAAATGCTTTTCAGAGTTTAGATCGCAGTATGGAATGGCGCGTGAATGTCGACCATTTTAAAAGTTTTTTTAGTTTTAACCGGACAGTAGAAATGGATACACGTCTAGTGATCGCGTTAGCTGGTTTTGTGGTTGGTTTTAATAATCTAAAGAGGAGACGTGTATGGGTTAAGAAATATAGACAAAATTTGGAATTTACCCATTTCTTTTAACAAATACGAGAAAACTATCCAGAAGATTTTAAAAATTACCTAAGGATGGACGGCGATAATTTTATTGCTTATTGAACTATCGTACAGAATTACTAACAAGATACAGTTATGAGAAAATGCATAACACCAGAAGAACGTCTTTCCGCAACATTAAGATATCTGGCAACTGGAGTTCATTTGAAGATTTAAATTACGGTTTGTATAAGCCGACTTATTTTTAACTTGCCATAAACATGGATGTTTCCGATATATCCTTATAAAACCTGTCACTGCTTCCACGCTCCAAACTCCATTTTGAAATAATTGTCATCCACACAGGTACCCGCATAATACTGTACAAACGTTCGTACACACCAATGTGCCGCATCGAACTGTCAAACCACCACGCGCTTGTCGCGTCTACACGGACGGATTGGACGGCAGATCAGAATGGCGCGGGCTGTTTCCTACGGTTCGAACTGTACGTGTGAAGGCCGCAATGTGTCTCGATTCCATAATCCTCTTTGTACGCTCTAAATGACGTCATATTTGCTGTTAGTTTTTTACTTTCTTGACAACTGTACATAAGATTATCTGCTTACACGTGAAACGTATGGCTTGGTGACACGTGAGGGATTTCAGTCATAGTAATTAGCCATGTATACATAGCGACATATTGTCTAGTAGGTTAAACGCTTTATTTAAATTAGTGCCAGATTTTTAAACGAATGCCGTTTTTCATCCGAATCAAGCTTATAGCCATTTCCACTCGTCTTAAGAGTAATTAACGTCACTATATATAAAAGTTTTTTAATTAAGTAGCCATAATTTACTAACTTTGAAACGCTACCGAATATTCAGCATAAATTACCAGCAATTATTTTATTGATCATTGTAACGTCTCAAATGAATCTTCAAATCAAACGTTTTAAAGCGATTTCGATTATCATTAAGAATGTTCGAACATGCTTTAAAGGTAACTTACTTCGCCTTCTACTTTGTTAGTTCCAACAGCGATTCCAAAGAGTTTTGGTTCAATCCCACACTCATCACTGCTACGAATATTGAGAAAAGTATATCGAATTTTCATAGAAAAACGTCGTAGTTTTTTTTATTGCAAGTAGATAATTTGTTCTCTGTGTAAATCAAAGCGAAACAAGTCTTTAGCAAAAAACTCGGTCTAGACCATGTATGTTGCCAATTTAGCAACATACATATTTCTTTATATCTTGATAACCTATCTCGCTTACGCTCCGAGCCGTGGAGAGGTAACTCTCTCTCACTCTTTCATATATCAGCCCTCTTTGATCAATATTTTATTTCAACGTAAGTTGGTTATGGATTTAAAATACATGTAGGTTTGTTAAAAAAATATTATTTATTTCCAGACCTCAGCTAGTCAAAAGCTAAACGATGCTGAACAATTTCGTTCAGTATTAGAAGCCATGAAGGTGATAGAAATCTCAGAGGCCGAACAGAAAGAGATATTCGAGATCGTGGCGAGTGTACTTCATCTTGGTAATGTGAAGTTCGTCCAGAATGAAAAAGGATATGCTGAGATTCTTCATCATGACAATAATAGTGCTAATGTTGCTGATGTAAGTATCAAAATAAATTTTGCAGCTCAACTTCGAAAAGTGTACATCATCAGAATATCAGTACCGGTTGTATGGTTGTTTCAAATGTTAGGTCATAGTTTGAAGATAAATTAAATACCCATTATAAGATTTCTGTTGCAGCTAACAATAGCTGTCTGAACAGATCTTCATTCATTTCCAGCTATGAAATCCGACCACGTCAGTTTCCTAACAAAAAACTTCATAATCGGCCTGTTTGATTAGGTGCTACGATACCAAAGATATACATGTCAAACTTATACACTCTATTTTTGGTTCGGTCTAATAATTTAGATACAGTTATGACAATATTAGCTTTGACACGTAATTTGTCCAGATTTGCGTGATTTTAGTGTAAAAAAGGCGGTAGAGCGAAGGCTGCGTAGGTGGAATAGAATTACCATGAAATTGCAGGTTTCAGAAACTGGTGGAAGAATTCTGAAAGGCTGGAAATACAGATAGAGGCTTATGAGGCCTTACAGCTGTTGTTGATTATGATGTTTTAGATGCACTTTTAGAAGAAACCCCCTTTTTTTATAGTAGGTATGTAAAGTGATACCGCCGCCCATGAACACTTTCATTGCCAGAGGTATCGCTAATGCGTTGCTGACCTTTCAAAATAAAATCCCTATATAAACCATGTCTGTGTATCTTGTTAGTCGATTATTGGTATATTTATTGGAGATAGTTTTGAGTGAAGATAATTATTTTTGTCACTGTCAATTGTAATTTAAGCTATCGCTATCCATTGTTTTAGCATTAATTAACAGATAATTCATTTCAATAACCATTGATACTACTTTACACGTTTTAGCTCCTCAAAGTGAATCCTCAAAAACTTCGCGAGGCCCTAACAAGTAGAACGATTGACGCAAGAGGTGATGTCGTAAACACTCCTCTGGATCTCGAACAAGCACAATATGCAAGGGACGCCTTAGCCAAAGCGATATATGAGAAGCACTTCAGTTGGCTGGTCTCCAGACTCAATTCGTCACTCGCACCGAGGGAGAGGGACCCTAGGGCCTCCGTAATGGGAATATTGGACATCTACGGCTTTGAGATTTTCCCGAAAAATAGGTATATATCATGCCATTTTCAAATAAATATATTGCATTTTTTTAAAGGTGCAGAACTCGAAACAGAACGGGTGCACTGACTCGTCGTAATATTACATTTTACCAAATGATTTTGTTCATTTTACTTCAAGTGTGTCTTCGTGGCTAATTCTTATATTATATACTTTGAAAATCTGTTTTGAAATAATAAATAAAAAGGCCTAGTATAATATAGCTATGTTACGCCTGTTTTATAATATTAAGTATTTTGATAAATCCATTTACTTTCAATGTATGTCGACCTTCCGTTCATCTACTACTGATAAGATTAAATCAAGGAAAGTAATATTCCTTTGTGTTTGAAGCTTGCCTAATGAGGCATGGGGCAGGTACATCTTTTATAGACATGGGTGTATGATTCTTCGACGTTTACTAACCGGAAGCAAGTAATTTCGCTACGGACTTTTAGTTTCTTCGTCATGTGCGTAAAATTCAGCATAAAAATTATTCCGATTGAAGCTTCGAGCAGTTCTGCATTAACTTCTGCAACGAGAAGCTGCAGCAGCTGTTCATCGAGCTCACCCTCAAGCAGGAGCAGGAGGAGTACCTCCGTGAGGGCATCGAGTGGGAGCCAGTCGAGTACTTCAACAACATCGTCATTTGCGATCTTATTGAAGCACGCCATAGAGGTATGTTTTATTAATAACTAGTAGACTCGGCCAAGCTTACAGTACCACTACTGTTAAAGATAACAGTAATTTTAATTATAATTCCAATATATTATTTCTTCTAATAAATTTAGGATTAGGTAACTAATAACAATAGTATTCGCCGGGGTCAACTCGGCTTTATTAAAACTTTTGAGACACGAGACATAGGGATAAACATCCAGTATTGCGTAGGCAGGGAATAGGCTTTAAATATCGAAATTGCATATTTAAGAATTTGAACTTGAATTAGATTAAGTCTGGAGAATGATTTGCCAAAATTTTTTAAGGTATTATATCAATATTGGACGACGAATGCCTTCGTCCTGGTGACGCGACAGATCTAAGTTTCTTAGAGAAGTTGACTCAGAAGTTGGACGGTCACGCGCACTTCAAGTCCCATCGGAAAGTTGATGTTAGGACACAGAAACTCATGGGACGTGATGTAAGTAGCATTAGCATGAGCTGTGTCAACTGATTTTTGTGAAGGATTTCCAGGAATGAGTACGGTTGCTCCATCAAGCCTTTAATAAAAGGTCGTACGACATACGTAGCCACAATTGTGCTATTTAAAGATAGGATTCAGAATCGACACTATGTGTTAAGTGGAACCTTTGTAAGTTAAAATTTGACATATGGGAGTACCAACCGCTCATCCCTTGCTGTAGTTTAATCTTCCTTATATTAATAGATGATGGAGCAGTGTTGGCCTAGTCGCTTCAGCGTGCGACTCTTATACCTGAGGTCGTTGGTTCGATCCCCGGCTGTGCACCAATGGACTTTTTTTCTATGTGCGCATTTAACATTTGCTCGAACGGTGAAGGAAAACATCGTTAGGAAACCGACATGTCTTAGAACCAAAAAGGCGACGGCGTGCGTCAGGCACTGGAGGCTGATCACCTACTTCCTATTATATTTAAAAATGATCATGAAACAGATTCAGAAATCTCAGGCCAAGACCTGGTTGTAGCGCCACTGATTTATATTAATATTGCAGGAGTTCTGCTTGGTCCACTACGCGGGTGAAGTGACATATAATGTGAAGACGTTTATTGAGAAAAACAACGACTTATTGTTCCGTGACATGCAGAATCTGATGTCTGCTTCTGGTAACAGTACGGTTGGCTGCTGTTTTAAGGTAAACTAAAGTGAAATTTGAAATTAATATAATGTATAAAATATTTCCTTTCAATGGGAACTATCGCAAATTACATCCTTATCACATGAAGTACAGTTCTCACCTCTGAGGGGGAGCCAGTACCAGCTCCTTCCACTTGACCGTATTCAACGAAGAGCGGTTCGAATTATCGACCAGTCACTTTTAGAGCGGCTTCATCTCTTAGCTTTGCGTAAAGATGTGGGGTACTGCATTTACCACAGAGAGTGTTCAGAGAAGTTATTCATTTGATTAATACCTGGATCTGAGTTTCATCATCGGACATCAAGGCAGAATATGAAATTACCTCGACGTCCGTCGTTCCACATACTCTAAGTTATTCTGCTATTTTTTATAGTAATAAATAGAAAAGGTCCCTGTGGCAGTGTACTTTTAACGCTTACAGCATTTCCTCGATGTATTGCGATACTTATTCGTTGAGCGAGGAAAGCACCAGCTCTGGGGTCTCCGGTACTATCTAACAGGCGCCAACTGAAATCTTTAATTAGCGCCTGTGCACTTCAACCCCACGGCCCGGCTTGACTCCGCCAACAAAATCGAAATTGCAGGAAAGACAAATTAAATTTACTAATTACATTTTACAGGACCTCAACCTGCGAAGCAAGAAGAGACCAGAAACCGCCATAACGCAGTTTAAGATCTCTCTCAACGAATTAATCAAAATCTTAAGCAGCAAAGAGCCTTCATACATCCGTTGTATAAAACCTAATGACTTCAAAACGCCTAGTAAGTCTCTACCCATCTTTAAAATTGTTTTAGCCTACGCCAGCCTCTTTAAGGGTTCTCAGAGGTCAAAGTGGCAATACTTTAAGGCATATTTGGTATCTGATATACGTCTGACACAACTAAAATTAGACCAGGGACTGTAATTTCGAACAGCGATACAGGCAGCGAACCACATATCATATGTAATGCATTTTCTACAGTATATGTTACAATATATTCTAAAATACATGACAAATAAGCTAAACATAATTTAAAAATATATATCACACTTCCAACTACAAATTTTAGTGTTTACTAGTAATTTAAAAACATTTATTTTCTTGACAATGCGGATTAGGTACCCGATAGGCACCTAAGAATGTTTTTTTATAATTGATCAGCCCACTTCCAAATATATCAAGCTCTGAATAAGTAAGCGTTATGTTGCATTCGCGAAGAACTCGAATGAGAGGTGCCTGAACTCCTAGGTTAGTTTTTACAAACGGAATTTGGAAGATTGTGCTGATTTTAAACCTATTTGTAATGTGTGATTCTAACGTTACGACATCAGCGCTAAGCTTGTGAACTGGTATTCAAAAACGTTGCGTTCTTTGGTAGTTACAGACTAAGGGCGAAGTTAAACCACCAAAAGCGAAGAACAAAACATATTTTTTTATATAGACTCTAACCCTATCTCTTAAAAACTTTAAGACCGACCACAGATCAACGAAATAAAGCCTATTTTGAAAAGTCCCGGTCATATTTCTTGGTCGAGATAATGATGTTACGATATTTAAATAAATCTAACAGTTGAGAAGTGCTGGCCTTGTGGCATCAGCGTGCGACTCTCATCCCTGAGGTCATAGGTTCGATTCCTGGCTGTCCACAAATGAACTTGCTTTCTATGTGGGCATATAACATTCGGTGAAGGTGAACATCGTGAGGAATCCGGCACAGGAGGCTTATCACCGACTTGGCTATAAGATTTAAAAACGATTTTGAATCAGATACAGAAATCTGAGGCCCACCCCTAAAAAGGTTGTAGCGCCACTGATTTATTTTATTAAATAAATCTTCTTTAATAAAAATAAAATATTTGTTAAATAGTTTACCTGAATACTTAATTCGCGTTTACATTACTAACATATTTTCACCATAATTAGTGATAGCTAATAGATTTATTGGTTTCAGTGCAATTCGATGAAAAGCTGGTATCTCACCAAGTGAAATACCTCGGTCTGATGGAGAATCTTCGAGTACGAAGAGCAGGCTTCGCGTATAGACGCACATACGAAGCTTTCCTAGAAAGGTATATATATTTTTATACAGAATTTAGCTTGATAGGAAAAGGATAGATGTATTAAAAAGAGTGGCGAAGAGTTTATTGCCAGTTCTTCTTTTCCGTTCTACGCCCTTGATTTGAGAACTGGCAGTAAATGTAAAATTAGAAGCATTTAATGTATATTTCTTTTTTTTGCGTTCATAAGTGTACATTGTGTTACCTATATGATTAAATGATTTTTGATTTTTGACTTTTGTCTGCATTGATCTCAGCAAGAGATATCTCTTTGCATCTGTTTGACGCCGTTTTTTAAATCTTTTCTACCAGCCCTGGATATTTTAAAAATTAAACGTCCCTTCAGGCCGACTAAAACTGACTTCTCTGGTCATCGCAGCCTATGGATACCCATTTTTGTGGGTGCCTTGCCATCCTTTGAGGCAGGAGTATACTCTTTATTTAAACAATTGAAGGCTGTATCTCTCACCGAGGCCAACCGGCAACCTCCACAAAAGAGACTTTAAGAATAAAAGAATTTATTCACACTAAATTATTTATTGGAAAACTTAACTAGATTTTTTGTTATTTTATTTAGAATATAATTTGGGGCCAAGGGGTTTCATTTCCTTTATTGCCCCAGACCTCCAGACCACTTAATCCGGCAATGTTAATTTAAAAAAAGTTAAAAAGTTTTCCATAGACTGCCAAACACTTATTCATTCTGAAGCCAGTTCTTCAACATAATAATAATAATTATTATTATTAAGTATTATTATAAATAATTATTTTAATTAAAAATTTCAGGTACAAGTGCTTGAGTGAAGATACATGGCCCAACTACCGCGGACCAGCTCGCGAGGGAGTTCAAAAACTCGTTATAGCCCTCCAATACGAGAAAGAAGAGTATAGAATGGGAAAGTGAGTATTTTTAAATAGCATAAATAGCATATGTTCTCTGTGTATATGTTCAAATTTCGTGTCATCAGTAGGTATACAGCAACTAAATAATGTAGAAATTTATATTTATAACGAAGGCCATTAGACTCATTCATGAACAGGGGGCAAACCGGCAGGAGGCTCATCTGATGTTAAGTGATACCGCCGTCCATGGACACTTACATTGTCAGAAGGCTCGCAAGTTTTATGTTTTAAGAATTGGTACACTCTTTCTTGAAGGACCCTAAGTCGAATTGGTTCGAAAACTTCAGTGGGCAGCTGGTTCCACATAGTAGTGGTGCTCGGCAAAAACTGCCTTCAGAATCGCTCAGTTATATGATAACACAATATAATATCCATCTGCCCATGGGCACTCTCAATGCCTGGACTCGCGAGTGCGTTACCGGCCTTTTAAGAATGAATTTAGTATATAAATTTAAAAAATGCGCCAGAATTTGTAATGTGTTGGTTTATAAGTGTGGCTTTAGCTAAAGAAATAATTCTTTAAATTCATTACAGTACGAAAATATTCATCCGATTCCCCAAAACGCTATTCGAGACGGAAGATGCTTTCCAAATTAAGAAGAACGACATAGCGACCATCATCCAAAGCCGATGGAAAGGCTATCGGCAGAGGAAGCAATACCTCAAGATGAGGCAATCTGCTATTGTCATACAGAAGTGGGTGAGACGGTTCCTAGCTCAGAAGCTGAGGGAGAGGAGACGAAAGGCTGCTGACGTCATTAGAGCGTTTATTAGAGGTAAAACAGAGCTTTTACATTACTTACATGATTTTAATTATGATTCTAAGAGTAAGAGGTGAGATTCAGTATGGTAGCGCTAAGTCTGACTTCCTTACGTCAAAAATATGTGGGATATGACATACGGGAGACTAAAAATTAATATAAAAATTCAGACCGAGTCTTAAACCGAGTTTTTAAACTTAGGGTAAGTGTAAAAGAAGTAGCCATTTCATCTCAAAGAAATATGGAATATTTAATTATATAATCAAATTTCAGAAAATTAAGGCAACTAGAAATACAATAGGGATATCATCTTGTAATATGGTGCATGAGAATCTGATTTCTCAAACAAAAATTGCCAGTTGATAAGTCTTGTAAAGAGAATGTTTTTTTAAGTTAATCGCAAGTAAAATGTGAAAAGGCAAATTATTTATTTGGTTAAATTACACTTACCCAAATGGTTTGGACTGAGCTTTAAGTTACTTATTTTGGATACGTTCCCTAGATCAGGGTTGCCCAACGTAGGGCCCACGCCCCACGGGGGCAATTTGATTGTTAAGGTAGCCCCCCTTATTTGAAAATTTATTTATTTTTTTATTTGCTTAACGGTATTCCTACAGCTACTTACGAGTACTATACAATATTCAAAAAATTACACGATACACAAGCCAAAAACGGAATACACATTTAAACACACACAAAGCACAGTTACACTATACAAATACAAAAAAAAATAGAATATATGTACAAAGCCATTCTATCTAATAAAGGATACTTGAGTTTATATATAATTTCTTAAGAATTTTTTGGATACATTAAATATATCTATTTGCTGGTAATTTCTGTTAGAATCTGAACATGACTGAGTTACGTAAATAGTTTGTATTAAACCGAGGAATTTTAAATAGTTGGGTTTGCCTTGTATTGTGTGAAGAAGGGGCGTGAAAATGTAAAAGCGACAATAAGTCAGGACAGTCAATTAAACCGTTGCAAATAGCGTGTAAAAACATAAGGTCGTATTGTTTACGTCGACATTCTAATGATTCAATACCAAGTAAGGAATTTTTAATTTAAAATATTAAAAATTCCTTACTGAGTTTCGTTAACAATTTCCAAGTAATTTCTCCCTTAAACCTATCATTAGCTTCATTGGGGCATAAGAATTTTTGAAAAGCTAAGGTACAAAAAAGGTTGGGAAATCTAGATGGTGTTGTGATATCATGTCTGTACACTGTTAATAGTTTACCAAGACTTGGAGAGCTAGAATTTCAAAAGACTAAATGGTTTTGCGTTCGATTGAAACTGATCAACATACTATTAAGGAGTTATAGTTGAGAATTGATCACTAATTGATTGAGGGTCTTGAAATGAATAATTGCAATAAAACACGTGCGAATCGTATGACACTTTTATTTTAACTGACTAAGGTAGTGGACTGTATACATATTTGGACATTCCGCCCACCAAAGGACGCAGTCCTTAAAGAAATAACATGAAAGAAAAAATAAATCTTAACAAAATTACAAACTATAGTTCAATACAATTGTTTCATGAAAGACACAATAGTATCATCAGACATTGTTTTTCATCATATTTAATGGCTTATTGTCATAAAAATAAGACAAACCGCCCACCGTATATGTCTGCATCTAGTTGTATTAGCTTACACAACAATTCACTGTCTATTAATATATGTATATTATAGCGTAGTTAGTAAAGTACACAGGTATCTAACACAGTATATAATAATTTTTAAAAACATACAGGTAAGTATTACATAGTTTGTATATTTTGTTTATTACATATTTCCAAATAAGGTTTTTGTTAACAAAAGTAAGTTGATATATGAATTGATTTTTTTTACTTTTAAATGACTAATGAATTTAATATAATAACAATTAAAAATAAACTAATTATTTAGTTAAAATGCATATTTTTGATACAGGTCTTTTTACGTTCCCTTCTCATTTGATCGATACTACCCGGGTCACATTGTCGGGACCAATATGCTTTTTAACTATTCTACCCATAATCCAGTTACCAGGAGGAACATTATCCTCCTTTACAACTACATATAATTTCCGGTTCTAAGTTATTTTTAACATTCCATTTGTACCTATTGTTTAGAATTACAAGATATTCCTTAGACCATCGGTTCCAGAAGTCAGTGACCATTTTTGTGTTAACCGCCAGATCGCGATAACTATGTCTACATAAGCATGACTTTGGTCAGCTACATTTAGCACAGGTTCGCCGATCAAAAAATGTCCAGGCGTCAGTGGAGAGGATCATTAGGGTTGTCACTTAAGACAGTCAGAGGTCGTGAGTTAAGGCAGGCTTCTATTTGAGTCAGCATAGTTGTGAGTTCTTCGTAAGTTAGAGTTGTATCGCCGATTACCTTTTAAGGTGTGTTTTTGTGCTACGTACGCCAGCCTCCCACAAACCTCCAAAATTAGGAGCGTGTGGGGGTATGAAATGCCATGTAGTACGCTCTAATTTAACATTTCTGCTATTTCACTAGGCACTGAAGATTTGGCACTGTTAAACATTGTCGTTAATTGTTTTTCTGCTCCTACAAAGTTTGTGCCATTGTCACTATAGATATCTTGACAGTGGCCTCGTCTTGCTGTAAACCTTCTGAAAGCGGCGATGAATGCCTTCGAAGTCATGTCTGTGACAGCCTCCAAGTGTATAGCGCGTGTGGCCATGCAAATAAACAAGCAAATATACCCTTTAAAGGACTTTGCTCCTCTACCTGGGGAGAATCTGATGTTAATAGGTCCAGCATAGTCCCACCGACCGACTTAAATGGTCTATTGGGAGTTACACGCACCTCTGGTAATTGACCCATTAACTGTGATGATTTACGTTTCGAGTATTTAATGCAAGTCACACACTCACGGTAACATTTCTTTGTTTTGATCTTTAGCTCGTAGAATCAGTATTTTGTTCTCAAATAATTTATCATCAGTTGTGGTCCTCATGCATTGTTTTCTGATGAGCATCCATAATTATAAGTTTGCTAAGATAGTTTTTAGCAGGTAAAATTATAGGATGCTGTGTGTCGTACTCCACGTGTGACTGTTGAATTCTTCCGCTGACTCTTAGAATCCCATTATCATCGAAAATGGGCGTAAGACTGCGCAGTTTACTCTTTTTAGAAAATATCCCAGAGTCTTTAATTGTTTCATTTCATCCTTAAATTCAAACCTTGAACTTGTTTAATGCAAATTCTAAGGATTCATTAATTTCTTTTGTTGAAATATAACTATATAACACCGACGCTTATCTTTAGTTGATTTTAAATTTAGCCATCTTCTACAGTATGAAATAACTCTCAATAATTTATTTAAATTAGAAAACTTAGACATATAAATTCTTCTTCGATGTACATAAACAGTTAAAGATTTTATCTTCTCTTCTTCTTTGTATCTTCGATGTCGACCATACTCAATTACATCTAATAAAATACCAGCAGGTCCATTCCACCATAGTAAGTGATCTGATAGATCTAAAGCTTTAGACCTCTTGACGCACAGTCGGCCGGGTTCATCTCAAAGTAACGTGTCCCCATTGTTCGTAATTTAAAATATTTAGTATGTCAATACACGGTTACTTACGAACGTGTTCCAGCACTAGGTCCTCCCCTTAGCCATGCCAGGACTATGGTTGAATCAGTCCATGCATGTAAGTATTCGTTAGATATGTTTAACACTTGTGATATTTCAGAAATTAGCTTGGCCGCCAACACAGCGCCACATAATTCCAGTCGAGGTATTGAAATCTGTTTTCGTAATTGGTGCAACCTTAGTTTTGGCTGATATTAAATTCACATAAACCTTATCACCTTCAATGACTCGCATGTATACTGATGCACCATATGCTGTCTTGAAGCATCTGCAAAGACATAATCTCTTAGATGTGGAAGAATAATGTACCCCTCGTTATTAATGCATTTAATATGTATCAAATTTTCTCTAAATTGTAACCATTCCTTCAGTAAATCTCCTTTATAGTGCTGTCCCAATCTAATCCAGTAAGCCATAACTTCTGGATTATTAACTTGCTATAACAACACAGGGGCTATCCATCCCAAAGGGTCATACAGTTTCGCTACTTCTGAGAGAATCTGCCGTTTAGTTATAGATTCTTTTACTATAGGCACATTTAGAGTATATTCGAATTTGTCTATGTCTCTATTCCAACTCACTCCTAATACCTTAACTAGGTTATTCACCTTCAGAGGCAGTTCATGATCATCTCGTTTATTCTCACCGATTTTTTAGCACATTTTGACTGTTACTCTCCTTTTGGAGCTCAAAACCTCCTAAATTCATTAATTTACTCATGTCATTATATATATTAATACATCAGCAACTGTCTCACATGCGTCATTAAATCATCGACGTAATAATCACGTTTAGTTATATGAGCACAACAGGGAACTTCGATTGTTCATCATCAGCTAACCTCTGGAGTGACTTCACACGAGATAGGGCGCACATCTGTCCCAAATGTTAATCTTAAAAGCTTGTAGTGTTTTATTGGCTCACTCGGATTAAATCTCCATAGAACTCTTTGGTAATTTGTATATCTTCTACACCCTACATTCTTACATTTTAATTACATCTGATGCAAATTTTATAACCTCTTCACCAATATTGGCCAAATCTCTCTTAGGACCCTTAATATCATTTAAAAAACATTATTAACTCCTTTGCACAAGCGTCAAAACTATACGAAGTTTCGTCGTCTCCTTATCTTCGCGAAGTACCGCGTGGTGCGGAGTAGATGCATGGGACTTCAATTTCTGCTGTCTAATTTCAACCATATGATTTAAATTTATATATTCGTTTATGACCTTGTGGTATTCTTCTTTAAGTTTCGGGTTTTTGATAAAAATTTTTCTAACATTTCAAACCTCTTCAGCGATTTCTTTAAGATTTCCTTGCCTTCATTGTGGATTTCTAGTTTTAAATGGTAGTTTAACCACAAATCTTCCTTCTTCATCTCTTATAGTTGTACTGTCATAAAAATGTTCACAAAATTCCTCTTCTTTTGATAGTCTCTTTTCTATAGTATTTGGTTCATTCTCATTTCCCAAAATTTCTTGAGCTCTCGTCTTCTTTAAGTTGAACATGCAAACTTGCAAATTTGTGACTGAAAACCCGTTTCTTGAGGCACTTTCCTGATAGCACCCAACCTAGGCATGTTCTCTTCTAGTAAGTTGCCCCTAGGATGTTTGATTATACCATCTAAAAGAATGTCACTGTATACGTCTGCTCCCAAAAGAATGTCAATTCTTCCAGGTGTTTTGAAGGCTGAGTCAGCCAACTCTAAAGTTTCTAGGTCTGACCATTCAGGAGCACTAAGTTTGGTAGAAGGCAGAAGTGTTGTTACTGAACGCAATACATATGCATTCACTCTATTATTGTCTTAGGATCGTGGCGAGATTTCACGCTAATGAAACCATGTTTTGATTCTCATTTGCCCCTCTCCCACACATACACCCAACCACTTCTGATCGGCGCGTTAGATTAAGTAATTGTACTGCAGCTTCAGTTATAAACGTCTTGCGACCCTTGGTCTAACAATGCTCTAATAATATGTTTGCAACCATTCCTACTCTCTACTAATCCTCAGCAGTAGCTAATAGGACACTATTTGACAATTTTCCTTGGAAAAGTTAGTTACAAAGTGTACATCGTTTGTTATAGAATTAAGCTTACCTTTGGTTTGCTCAGTCATGGTACCTGTCAACGTGGATTCCCCTTCACTCGTAGTCGCCGTGTTTCGATCTCTCTCGTAGTGTCAATGAAGTCACCCCACATTTTCTGCAACACGTTCTGACGAATCGTACTGAATGTGACGGGCAAGACAATTAAAACATAATTTATTCTCTGGACGAACTCTTGCTTTTCTTTTGTAGACATGTTTCGAACTCTTTACAATAATAGATGTAGTGTTCACCACTGCATAACACACATTTGACTTCCTGCTTTTTTACATCATTGTGTATACCTGAATGAAAGGACTTAGGTTTAGCAATAGGTGAGCAACAGGCTTAGGGTATGGTGATTTTACTCTTGCTGTCTATCATTTCTACGATCAAATCTACTTCTGAAACCCAGTTCTGTCCACGTAGGTAATTCGGTATTACTCCAACTAAGTTGTTGTTCCCATCTCTTTATTGATTCATAGTCCATCTTGATATTACTAAATAGTTAATAATCATATCCCAAGTGTCGGTTTTCACACCTAGATTTTTGCAACGTTTTTAAGCATACCGACGTAGTGTCTACCAATTGTTTGATTGAACTCATGTCTCCGTACATATATCTTCTGTGTAAATAATGTTTTTAAAATTGCATAGCAATTTAACGTTTATTATTATAACTTCACTAACTGGTTCCATGCCTCACGTAGTTTGCGTCCGTAGTCGAAAAGTGCGTATTAATAGTTCTCATCCCCGATAATTCTTTTTAGATAATGTAGTTTTGCACCGGCGTTAAAGTTGTTGTTATGAATCAAGGAGCAAAATAAGTCATAAAAAGTTGTCCATTCTTCATATTTACCTCCAAACTTCGGTATTTGTATTGACGGTAATTTAATATCATTTAATAATCTCTGTTCGTCGCCACCCGCTATTGAGGTATGTGAAAAAGGAGACTGTTTGGTTAAGTGTTGAAAGTCCTCCTTCATAGTGGACTTTACTGAATGTATAACTCATCAAAAATTTCACTAAATTTCCTTTAAAATAGGTACTTTCCTTTTCTTCGTCTTTAGATTTTTTTAAAATTAAACTTTTGTGTCCTTCCTTAAAGTCCCGCCATAATTGTTCTAAAACTTCTAATCGAGTTTCTATATATGGTATTTTTATTCTGTCTTTCGGTGATTTCCTATAATTCTTTTCTGCACTTCTTAATGTCTCCAACAACTTAAATTGATACTCAAAATACCCTCCATCGTACACTATGACTTTGAGCGTAGTTCGTAATTATCCGATTACTCAGACCCACTGAAAAAAACTGACACAGCCCAAGGTAAAAGTATTCACAGTATGGTGTATATATAACGTAATTTATTTCGTTTTTATAGGTTAAATTCACTTTTATAATGTTATTATAACACTGTAATGAAACATCCACAAAAATCCTTCCAACTATTCCTTATCGCTTAGGATGCGAGTATCTATTGTTCTCAATGTTCGCCAACTATCGAACATAGCGAAGTTCCGTCGATTTTGGACCATATGTTAAGGAGTTATAGTTGAGAATTGATCACTATTGTTGAGGGTCTTGAAATGAATAATTGCAATAATAACACGTGCAATCGTATGACACTTTTATTTTAACTGACTAAGAGTAGTGGACTTATACATATTTGGACTATTACAATAAGATTATTGTTTTTCTAAGTATATGTCTTGTTTTGTATGTGATGTAAATAGTTGCCGCATTGGAGTATTTTGTAATAGACTTATTTTGTTAAAGAAATAAATAAAGTTAAAGAAAATAATCTCGGGCAGTGTTGGCCTAGTGGCTTCAACGTGCGACTCTCGTCCCTGAGGTCGTAGGTTCGATCCCCGGCTGTGCACCAATAGATTTTCTGTCTATGTGCGCATTAAATATTCGCTCGAACGGTGAAGGAAAACATCGTGAGGAAACCAACTTGCCTTAGATGTCGATGAATATGATGATAGAAAACGTCGATGGCGTGTCTCAGGCACAAACTCTCAAACTCAAACTCAAAATATCTTTATTCAAGTAGGTAACCAAGTACACTTTTGAATCGTCAAGTTAAATTAATCGTAAATTTACATTTACTACCAGTTCGCAAGTCAAGGGCGTAGAGCGGGTAAGAAGAACTGGCAAGAAACTTTCCGCCACTCTTTTTAATCGCCAAGTATTGTCATACAAATTGTTTGAACTGGAGCAATTCAATCCCAAGGATTAGGATCATTTAAGTAGTCCTCAAATTTATAAAAAGCTTTGTTGATTAATTTTCGTTTAACGAGGGCTTTGAATTTATTTAGTGATAATTCTCTAATTTCGCTTGGGAGCTTGTTGTAAAAACGAATACAATTTCCATATAAGGAGTGGTTTATCTTTTGGAGCCTGGTTGGTCGTACACTCAAATTAGTTCTATTTCGCGTATTATACTGGTGAAAGTCACCATTTGTTTTAAAATCGTTTATATTTTTTTGGACATACAACAAGGCTTCAAGAATATATTGACCAGATAGTGTCATAATATTTAATTCCTTAAACTTATTCCGTACCGACTCCCTCGGAGAAACACAACAAATACCCCGAACAGCCCGCTTCTGCAGCACAAATATGGATGCAGCACAGGAGGCTGATCACCAACTTGCCTATTAGATTGATAAACGATCATGAAACAGATACAAAAATCTGAGGCCCAGACCTAAAAAGGTTGTAGCGCCATTGTTTTTGTTTTAAATAATCTTAGCATTTGTTTACGATACTATCACATTAATTCAAATATATTTTAGGTTTTATAACGCGAAATGGACCTGAAACTGTTGAGAACCGCCGTTTCCTGGCCATCGCCAAAGTGCATTGGCTGAAGCGTCTCTCAACGAGACTGCCAACTCAAGTGCTAGATCTCTCTTGGCCTCATTGTCCTGCCACTTGCCAGGAAGCCTCCAGGGAATTGCACAGACTGCACAGAGCCCATTTGGCCAGGAAATACCGTCTGGCGTTGACACCGTCTGAGAAGAAACAGTTCGAATTGAAGGTGTTGGCTGAAAAGATGTTTAAAGGTAAGCAATGTTTAACTACATTCGAAATATAATGTCTCTAACCAGGAGACAATATAAAATAATTACTAAAATACTGCAAACTCAAACTCGAAATAACTTTATTCATATAGGTAACATTTATGAACGTCAACAGAAAAGATGTTAAATTGATTCTAATTCTACATTTACTACCAGTTAATAAAATAAAAATAAAAAGCCTTTATTGTTGTTAACAAGTTTTACACAGAGTAGTTTCTTGTGCCTAAAATTAATTTACTTATGACTAAAAAACACATTTTGATTATTAACTAGAGTTTAACTAATATACTAACAATTTTACTATCTATCAATTATCGGCAAACGGTAGTTCGATTACAACTTGTCTTCCGACAAAGGCCTCCTCTAAGGCTCTCCAGTCTTTTCTCATTTTTGCAGTGCGAGTCCATGTTGAACCCGCTATTTTCTTAATGTCATCCTCCCATCTCTTAGCCTGTCTTCCTCTATGTCTCTTTCCGTCCAAAGGGTACCATTCTGTGATAAGTTTTGTCCACTTTTCTTGCTTTTCTCTCATCATATGCCCTGTCCACCTCCACTTCAGCTGTTTGTATGTTGTGTATGCATTCTTCTACTACCAGTTAATTCCATATAAATAATATACAAAGATTTTTTTTTGACGTTCATAAGTGTACATTGTATTACCTATATGAATAAATTATTTTTGACTTTGACTTCCAGCCGTGCGAAGCCGAGGCACGCCTCTATTTTTCCTTGAAATATAATAATTAAATTACCAGTGACGCTACAACCTTTTGGGTCTGGGCCTCAGATTTTTATATCTGTTTCGTAATTTATGTTTCATAAGGTGATCATTCTGTGCCTGACACCAGACACGATGTTTTCCTTTACCGAACTACCGTACCGTTAAAACTAATAATAATAATTCCAGATAAAAAGCACAGTTACTCCAGCAGTATCCCCGAGCGGTTCGTTGAAGATCGTCTTACGGACGAGCATCGGGTCTTGAGAAATACATTCATGGCGTCACCGTCTTGGCCCACTGGGGAACAACTTATTGTAAGATTTTCTTGTTCTTTAATTTTTACTGCACATATCATTTGTGAAATTAAATGGTAAGATAGGGAAAAGGGATATGGAAGAGACTTCTATGACACAAGGGCGGATCCAGAATCCGAGTCGGGAGTCAATGTAATGATAAAAAAGATAGAACTTTCAAATATTAAACTTATCGCTATACTGTGTGTGCTTACTGCTTATGCAATTTCCCTGTACTAGACTATCTCAAGTGAGTAATTCTTTTTTGGGAAAAGGAATACTCTTCTTTAATAAAATCCCAAACGCTCTTTTATCTCTGCCTTTTAATAAATTTAAAAAAACTTAAACGTAAAAAGCTTACTATAATGTTAACGATTATCTACTTGATAAAAAGGCCTGGGATTAGTGCCAGACATGCTACTTCTAATTAATTTGCGATATTTGTTTTAATATAAGTGTTGTTTGATGATTTCTTCTATTTTTAAAAAGTACCGAACGTTTTTTACGCCGGCTTTTCTCTCGGCCTACACCCTCTGTCTTCTTTGCCGATGAGTAGGGATGTCAACCTATTCAAATTTAATGGCGTGGGATAAGTGATACCTGTATCTTATGTTCCATAATAAACTTTTTTTAGATTATTTACGTGTTTATCAGTTTAAATACACATTATTTGGTCGAGAATTTGTATCGTCATCTTCAACAACCTCTTTTTTTGGTCCATTTCTAAACGTAGGCATCCCCTATCTTCCTACAGTACGCCCTCCAAAGTCCATTCACTAGGAGCTAACCTACTTAGTCATCAGTCCACCTAGTTGGTAGGCGACAGCGCAGTCTTTTGTTCTGCGGAGGTCTCCATACAAGGAGGTTCTTGTGTGCTAGATGTTGCTTTTTGTAGAATTTGTGTAGTCTATGTTATATTTTGTTATTACAGTACTCTTGTGAAGCAGTGAAATACGACCGGCGTGGGTACAAACCCCGCGAGCGAGCTTTACTGGCGTCCGACAAGGCGCTTTATGTTTTGGATGCAGCTGGTCGGAAGATGTACAAATTGAAGCACAGATTACCCCTTGACAAGTTGAGAGTCATTGTTACCAACGAAACTGATAGCTTGGTGTTGATTAAGATACCGCAGGAGCTGAAGAAAGATAAGGTAAACTTAAAAGCCTTTTTAAGTTTTTAATAGCATGCTTTTTCTAATTAAAATTTAATTATTGTTTATGGAATATGAATTATAAACGACCTGTCAATTCGTAATGTTTATTTTAATTAATTTAGCGTATTTCTGTTTTGTAATATATCTTTATGCCATCCTTATAAACTGTGTCAAATTTCACGTTTATTATCCGCGCAATTCTCCTTAAAATTGCACAAAGATGAAAACACGCTTCTTGATAAAGTTCTCTTTTCTTCTTTTCTAAGTTGACAGTGTTTTTATTTGTTTGTTTCTGTTAACATAATTTCTAGTTCAATTATATCTATGTATTAAGTTTATGTGTAACAAATATGTATTATACCTTGCGAGTCTTGCTTTTAGGAAAATTGTGCCAAATGATAGAATTTACTCACTTAAATTAATGTAGTTTTTTTACTTAAATAACACTTTTAAAAAATTGATATATAATATAAAATATAATTTCTTAAAAAATAAAAGAAATATTTTACATATGTAAATTTTATTATTAATACCGATTATGTGAAAAATCTATCCAAATGGATCCACTAAAATCTTGCGTTATAGACCGATAATAATTTCATATATTCGTGTAAAAAATTTAACTTTAGCCGTGAGCTCTCGTATTATTACCTAATCAATTGACAATTAATTAAATGCATTTTTTTTCAGGGTGATCTAATAATGTCAGTATCGCACGTGATAGAGGCGTTGACAATCGTCACGGATTATACCAAAAAACCGGAAATCATAGAAATTGTCGACACTAGGACGTAAGTATTCGTCAAAACTTACGAAACAGATGCCGACTAATAACATAAGATATATAAATATTATGTTTTTTAAATATTTGCATATCATTCTCAACGGGTCATGGAAAGTTTATAGAAAAGAAAAAGTGTATAAAGAGAGACTGGGAATTGTATAAATATAATAATAATTTCCTTTTTTTTACATAGAATTCATCGCTTCGTTTTGGGTAAACTTCGATATTAGGCTTTTGTGTTTGTATGACACGGACTGAATTGAATTATTATTTTAAGATATTATATGTTAGAGATTGGCGGAGAGTTTATATATCTTGTAGGAATATTTAAATTTTAGAGATAATTATTGTTGAATGGTACATATGTGTTCTAGCATTGCCCATGACCTGGTGAATGGCAAACAAGGCGGAACTATTGAAGTGACCCACGGCCCACAACCCGCTATACAAAGGGCTAAAAGCGGTAATTTGTTGGTTGTAAGTATTTTTATTTCAACCATTATTGCTGGACCGTTATAGTTATTTAATTTTTCTTAAGATAATTGTTTGACTTAATTTTATACAACGAAGTAGAAACGTTGGTGCATTGTCGAGACTCAAACGAACGGAGGAAAGCTCGGAGAATGGAACGGAGAAAGAGGACGCTCTAAACTTTATTTATTTATTGAAGTTTACCACATAATAAAAATTGATCATCCCAACAGATCTAAAGCTTTTTATAAATTTGACGAATATTTAAATGATCCTAATCATCAGTCAGTTCAAACAATTTGTAGTACTCAAAACTTGGTGATTAAAATGAGTTGCGGTGAGTTTCTTGCCAGTTCTTATTGCCCGCTCTACGCCCTTGACTTGCGCACTGGTAGTAAGTGTAAACTTACAATTAATTAAACTTATTTCTGACGTTCATAAGTGTACTTGTTTACCTATATGAATAAAGTTATTTTGACTTTGACTTGGACTTTGATCTAAAAAACTAAGAGAATTTTTGTTTTTCAGGTGGCTGCAACTCCATAATTTCCCGGAAATGAAAACACCCTAATTTATTTTAATTATAAGCAACAGTGGCATTATGTAATAACATATTCGTATAAAACGATTTCATTTATTATGTAAAGTATGTAAATTAAATAAATTTGAATTTCTTTGGTATTTTAGAAAACATTCAAACAAATGTTTAACGCAAAAGAATTGCAAATTCTTTGAGATTTCATTTTCTAAGGAAAAATGAATTTTAGATTAATTCAAATAAGCGAAATATACTAGTCTTGAATATTGTTGAGATTTTTTTTAAAAATTTAATATCACCAAAAGTGTTAACCAATTGAAGTTTGCCTTGTAATCGGAATTTAAAACAGTTAATATATACTTTAATCAGTCGTTAACTAATGAGGTATTTTTCGTACGATTTCCATACTCTATGCTATTAGAAATGGATTCTTAATACATATATCATTGTATATAGAGAATAGCAAAGAGATTTAAGCATAAACGGAAAAAAATCATGTCATACCGCCGGTATAATTTTCTACTTCCGTTAATTTGATGAAGTATTAAAAGCTAAAACGTGTTCGTTCTATGATTGACACGAGGACGTTCCTGGTGATAGCAAGCAATACGAGTTTTAATATAATTAATTGCAAGATAATTTAAGTAATATCGTTTAGGTTTTAAAAAAAATATTCTCATTAAAAATCATCATCATCCCTGAGGTCGTAGGTTGGATTCTCGGTTGAGCACGAATGGACTTTCTATATGTGCATTTAACATTCGCTCGAACGGTGAAGGAACATCGTGAGGAAACCGGCTTGCCTTAGACCCAAAAGTTCGACGGCGTGTGTCAGGCACAGGAGGCTGATTGCCTACTTGACTATAAGACAAATGATCATGAAACAGATTCAGACATCTGAGGCCCAGACCTAAAGAGGTGGCGGCACTGATTTATTTATTTTATTTTCATTAACACAAAAACATACTTGTCACTTACATGTAAAAAAATAGTTTACCGATTATAACTTCTAGGAAAGCTTACGACAATTTTCCCCTGTATAGTTTAAATCTCTTTGCGTATTATATATTAAGCCACGATCCAATGCTGAATCAATGGTGTCTATTATATTGTGAATATACTGCCACTATTGTACAAATTGCTGATAGTATTATTTTTCAAACATATGTATGTTCATGTGATAGTAGAAATGGCCATAGGCTCGAGTGCCTTAATTGAAATTCATTTTTTAATAAATTATCCTATAAAGCATTGTTTTATTTATACTAGTGTCCCGGTGCACTTCGTATGACCAACATATTATATTTGTGTCAATAATAATATACAAATATAATACAACATTTTTTAAACAGGCCAAAGAGATCTGATCTCATCACAGCAATGAAACACAAACTTCTGAAGGCATCTATAAATATTTGACAATCAATGGACAATTTTTTTATATCTAAACAGGTAAAGACATCAAATATTTCCCAGCTAGGAACAGTATTTATTGGGAACTTCTCTGAACTTCAACGATATTTCAAGATCATAAATAGCCAAATTCGTCCAGACATTCTCGAGTTTTAGAGAGAGAAACGAACAGTATTTCATTCATATATATATAGATTCTCAATTGAAGATATTACAATTATTTGTAAGAAAGATACTTTTGATCACGTTCTGACTATATACACGGCAGAAATTGTCTTTGTTCAATGACACACGCACGGAAGCGTTAAAACACAAGACAATACCAACAAATAATTGTGTTTGTAGCGAGTAATCTAAATAACAACTGAAGACATTTAAAAAACTATTTCACTATGGGAATACATGATCTCTGAGTTACATAGTCCATATTTATTTACACAATGTTTGTGACTTTTTTTGTACTTTTTTCGCGCCTTTTTAAAAATTTTGGGGGGGAAATTTCCCCCCCCCCCCCCCCCCCCCCCCCCAAAAAGGCCGGGCGAGAAAGGGGGGGGGGGGGGGGGGGGGAAAAAAGAAACCCCCCCCCAAAAAAAAAAAAACCCCCCCCCCCCCCCCCCCCCCCCCCCCCCCCCCCCCCCCCCCCCCCCACATCTCCCCCCCCCCCCCCCCCCCCCCCCCCCCCCCCCCCCCCCCCCCCCCCCCCCCCCCCCTTTTCCCCCCCTCCCCCCCCCCCCCCCCCCCCCCCCCCCCCTCTCCCCCCCCCCCCCCCCCCCCCCCCCCCCCCCCCCCCCCCCCCCCAACCCCCCCCCCCCCCCCCCCCCCCCCCCCCCCCCCCCCCCCCCCCCCCCCCCCCCCCCTCCCCCCCCCCCCCTTCCTTTCCCCCCCCCCCCCCCCCCCCCCCCCCCCCCCCCCCCCCTCTTCCCTTTTTTCCCCCCCCCCCCCCCCCCCCCCCCCCCCCCCCCCCCCCCCCCCCCCCCTTTTTCCCCCCCCCCCCCCCCAAGGGGGGGGGGGGGCGGGGGGGGGGGCCCCCCCGGGGCCCCCCCCCCCCCCCCCCCCCCCCCCCCCCCCCCCCCCCCCCCCCCCCCCCCCCCCCCCCCCCCCCCCCCCCCCCCCCCCCCCCCCCGGGCGGGCCCCCCCCCCCCGCCGCCCCCGGGGGCGGGGGCGGCGCCCCCCCCCCCCCCCCGCGCCCCCCCCCCCCCCCCCCCCCCCCCCCCCCCCCCGGGGGGGGGGGGGGCCCCCCCCCCCCCCCCCCCCCCCCCCCCCCCCCCGGCCCCCCCCCCCCCCCCCCCCCCCCCCCCGGGGCGGGGGCCCCCCCCCCCCCCCCCCCCCCCCCCCCCCGTCCCCCCCCCCCCCCCCCCCCCCCCCCCCCCCCCCCCCCCCCCCCCCCCCCCCCCCCCCCCCCCCCCCCCCCCCCCCCCCCCCCCCCCCCCCCCCCCCCCCCCCCCCCCCCCCCCCCCCCCCCCCCCCCCCCCCCCCCCCCCCCCCCCCCCCCCCCCCCCCCCCCCCCCCCCCCCCCCCCCCCCCCCCCCCCCCCCCCCCCCCCCCCCCCCCCCCCCCCCCCCCCCCCCCCCCCCCCCCCCCCCCTCCCCCCCCCCCCCCCCCCCTCCCCCCCCCCCCCCCCCCCGCCCCCCCCCCCCCCCCCCCCCCCCCCCCCGGCCCCCCCCCCCCCCCCCCCCCCCCCCCCCCCCCCCCCCCCCCCCCCCCCCCCCCCCCCCCCCCCCCCCCCCCCCCCCCCCCCCCCCCCCCCCCCCCCCCCCCCCCCCCCCCCCCCCCCCCCCCCCCCCCCCCCCCCCCCCCCCCCCCCCCCCCCCCCCCCCCCCCCCCCCCCCCCCCCCCCCCCCCCCCCCCCCCCCCCCCCCCCCCCCCCCCCCCCCCCCCCCCCCCCCCCCCCGCCCGCGGCCCCCCCCCCCCCCCCCCCCCCCCCCCCCCCCCCCCCCCCCCCCCCCCCCCCCCCCCCCCCCCCCCCCCCCCCCCCCCCCCCCCCCCCCCCCCCGCGGGGGGGGGGCCCCGGCCCCCCCCCCCCCCCCCCCGGGCGGCCGGCGGGGCGGGGGGGGGGGGGGGCGCCCGCGGGGGGCCCGCCCCCCCCCCCCCCCCCCCCCCCCCCCCCCGGGCCCCGCCGGGGCCCCGGGGGGGGCCGGGGCCGCCCCGCCCCCGGGCCGGGCGCTGGGGTGGGGGGGCGTCGGGGTGGGGTGGGGGGGGGGGGGTGGCGGGGGGGTGTGCCCGCCCCCCCCCCCCCCTCCCGGCCCCCCTGGCCCCCGTGCCGCCCCCGCCGGTGCCGCTGCCGGCCCCGCCCCGCCCGCGGCGGGCGCCGCCCGCCCGCGCGCCCGCGGGGCGGCCGGCGCCCCGCGCGCGGGGGGGGGGGGGGGCCCCCCCGCCGCGGGGGGCGCGCCCCCCCCCGGCTGGGGGGGGGGGGGGGGGGGGGGGGGGGGGGGCGCCCCCCCCCCCCCCCCCCCCCCCCCCCCCCGGGGGGGGGGGGGGGGGGGGGGGGGGGGGTTTGGGGGGGGGCCAAAAACCCCCCCCCCCCCCCCCCAAAAAAAAAAAAAAAAAAAAAAAAAAAAAAAAAAAAAAAAAAAAAAAAAAAAAAAAAAAAAAAAAAAAATTTTTTAGCGAAGGCCTCCTCCTCCTGGCCTCCCGCTATTCATGTCTGCACTGTGCCACTCTCTGACATGTCCTGTATGGTCTATCCACCTTCTAAGTTGTCTTCCTTTTTTGCGTTTATTGTACCCTAGGCACCATTTTAATACTTTCTTGCTCCACTTTTCTGGTCCTCTTGCCATGTGCCCCGCCATTTCCACTTAAGTTTATTTTGATTGTGACATCTACTACCTTTGTTATTCTTCTTAATGAGGTATTCTTATTTTTACTATTCATTTCTTCCCTATCATACTACTATCAATCTATCGATCTTTGACCGCTTTGTATGCTGACCAATACAAAATACTTCAGAGTAATCTAAAAGCCAAGCCTAGTGCTGATTAAAAAAGGTTTTTTAAAATAAATCACAAAATATTAATAAACTCCACTGTGATCAAAGGTTAAAATCTTAATTTGTTTTGAACATAATTTAGCGCAATAATATACACTGAATGATTTAAGCAGTCGTTAAATATTATATCGTCGTTAAGCGATAAGTACACTTTTATAACATCCTTTACGGGTGTTCAAACAAATTTGGCTCCAGTCTTGTTTATTTTCATATTATGGTCTATAAACTGAAACTAACTAGCAGTTAGACCTGATAGTTTTTAGTCCTTCAAAAACATCTTACAAATTTTTTGTATATTTTAGCAGCGATAATGTGTAAACAATATCATTCTTGCTACGAGCTAAAGAGTGATTTTCTATAATAGATAAATAGTTTTGATAATGTTTCGTTTTAAGGATATGAAAATAAGGTTTAGTCTTATATATATACTCATAAAATAAAATAAATTTGAAAGCCAAGGTGCCTTTATGACGTGGGAGAATATTTAGGCCATAAGTTTGACAACAAGTATAAATCCGGCGGTCGCTCTGAAATCAGTCGTGTAGCAGTCATTTTATGATTTCGCATTCTAATAAACAATAAACTACAAGCTTCCACCTTTTCAGAATGCCAAATCATAAAATGACTGCTTCACGACTGATTTGAGAGCGACCGGCGATCCGAAAACCGCTGTGTGAGTTCGAAAAGTGAGTTACAGAATCGCAGGGCAGTTCTTATTATAATGCCATTATGAAAATTAACATGACATTTGCAAGTCTTCTAAATGGCTGATTGTAAGGTTTTTTAAAATTAATCAATCTGAATTTACCACTTTCGATGAAACGATTTATTACTATTATTTCTAATTTAAAATAAGTTCAAAAATTCATTGGTGTATGATTCGATCTCAACTAGGCCAACACAGTTCTATAATAAAACTAAACTCACTATCAACTTTTTAATTCATACCATAAAATCACCAAACTTTTTTATAGTTTTTTTGACGTGACAACGTCTTATAATTCGATGGAGCCGGTTGCACGCACGAAAAAAACATGACGCATGCGGCGTTACCTCGCTCTGAGGCGTTCCATTTAAGACTTGAAGTGCAAGCGAGAGCGCGGACCGAGCGACAAAGAGGCACAATCGGATTCCGCGTTCGGCAGCGTTCTTTTGTTTAAAAAATTTACATAATTGTGTTTATGCGTACAAATAAATGTAACTTGATCAATTCAATTGTGATTTCCATTTACCTCCTTCTCTATATCAATACAAAATATCTATCAAACAAATAAAATTAATTTGCTTTTGAAAAATGCAACCATTTCATCAGTATTTTCTTATGACGTTGTCACGTTCAACTATCGTCAGTAAACCGACTTTACATACAACCGATTTTTGATAGTTTTAATATCCTTACATAATTGGGTTTTCCTCAGCTTAGTTAAAATAAGAGTAATCTCTGTTTTTTGTGTTAAAAAAAATTCACGTGAAAAACTAGTGTTGTAGCATTCTTGAGAACAAAACATATGTAATTTTCTGAAGGATTATAAAAACAAAACTGCACTTGTCTCAAACGCTCAGTTTAGCTGTATGTTAATTTGTATGTAAGCGGACACCGTGTTTGTTGCTTAATTGACAATCAATGTTGCCGACGATGGGGCAGTGATTAATTACTATCGTGACGCAATCTTTGGCAAACAATTATTTTATAACACCATTTCATTATCATTAACAAACATAGGCGTCTAGGGAACTCGTCACATTTTTTCACTATATTGTGATTTCTTCATGAGGTATTTCTTGTTAATTTATGAAGTGAAGCAAAAAATAAACCAGTGCTGCTACAAGCCTTAACTTAACCTCCCGCATAGGTCTTTTTAATGCTTTTTATAGGCAATTTGGTCAGCCTTCTGTGCCTGCCGCCGGTGGCACAATTACAATGTAATCTCTTTATACGGATTTCAAGGGATCGAACATTTTTGTTCGTTACAGAGAGTTTTCGTTATAAACGTTTATTATGAAAATGGTGCGTTTAGTAACCGAGACCAAAATTTCCTACAGGCAATGTAATCTAAGAATAATGGCATACGTGTTAATGCAATTAACAATAACAAAGGCGAGACGGCTGTTTATGGCCTCAGGTGCTTTTTTAGAAATTTCGGCACCTCAATACTTTACTTTCTGATTATAAAAACAATTACACTTAAGTATATTGTTGATGTCTATATATGAAAATATTTCTTCGTAATTGACAGTAGCTGTTGCATAAAGAGTGGATTAATGTATGGGTTTTGTGTTAAACCAACCAAATTGTACTTTTGTGTTCTTTATAGAGAGTTTTTCGTTATAACGAATCGTTATAAAAAAATTACACTGCATTTATAATTAAAAATTAAGAAATAGAAAAATAAAAATAAAACAAAGCTAAAATTATTGGTCCCTGTGGCTGTGTACCTTTAATACTGGCAGCGATTCCTTATTGCGATACTTATTCGTTGAGCGAGGAAAGCACCAGCTCTGGGATCACCGGTACTATCTATCAGGCGCCAACTTAAATCTTTAATTAGCGCCTGTGCAATTGAACCCCACGGCCTAAGAGTCTCCACTCCAAAGGGAAGTATATATAGATTTTCTTCAGTATAAACATGTTATAATATAATTAAACTAATATTTACTTCTAAACTCAGCAACAAATAATGAAAAATTCAATGATTTAATGTAAAATGTGTTGTATTGTTATCTCGGCGGAGAAAAATATATAAATACGACTTAGTTATCTTACGGATAAACTAAGATTGTTAATCTAGCAAGATCACTTATCCCTGTAATTTACGTTTTAATATTTGTATTTATGAGTGCAATTTGTAAAAAAATAAAATCACTGATTCATTGGAATTTTTACATCAATCAATTATTTTTCTCGAAATCGAAATACACACAGAATAACGTGTTACATCTATTACTGGGAGCTAAGATAATTTTTAAATATTTTTTTTTTACTTTTACTTAATACTGTTCGGTTTACGCAGTTGTTATATAAAAATCTTCTTTGGTAAAGTTTTACTATGAAAAGGCAAATTTGTATGATATTTATTGTTTTTTTTTTGAGAAGAACAAATAAATTATATTATTATATAAAAAAGGACGATTAGTTAAAAAAAAAGTGACTAGCCCCCACACTAGGATTTCCTGTGTAGTGGGTGAGTCTCATAATGAATGTATAAAGTTTTGAATCTTCAGCGAATTTTTTTTTCGCTCCATGCATCTCATCGCTCTTTTGGTCTGCCCTTGTTTCTTTGTCCCTATGGGCCAGTTCATTCTGTTTCCGTTTGTGACCATCTGTATAACGGGCTACGTGACCTGCCCAACTCCATGTTACTAAAATTTAACCCACTGGGTTGAACTTTCTGTCCAAAAGCCTATATAACACATGATAAAATAAACATAAATACTTTCTCATTAAATTAATAGTGCTACTTGGATGATTGAGGCGCTAATCAGTGCCAGTTTAATAAACGTACTGTGCGGATGAAGTGTTTGATTAGCGGATAACCGGTAAAATAAATAATAAGACAGAAAACATTTCATTATTAATACAGTTTTATCGGGATATGTTTTACAGGTCTAGTTCATTTTGTTATTTTTAATCTTTTTTTATACCCAAGCAAGTGTCAGTTCCTGTCTAACAAATATCAATTGCGCATATATAAAGGAAAATCTACCAACTCCGTTCAAATATTACGTTAGCACTATAGGGGTCTATAGGGGGGGATTACGTCAACGGTAATTATTAACTTTTTTTACACATATTACCCACGCATTGTCTATGCTTGAAAACGAAATGCATTTTCAAGGATTCCTACAAAAATTAATACGTTTATGTACTACTATTTTTGAAAGCTTTGCTTACTTTTGCTGACAAGAGGAAGCCCCCTCTTGTCTTGAAACATATACATTGCAGTAAATCTGCTTGACATCAACACATAGGCTTCCTCGCTGTAACCAGGCTTTTAGCAGCATAATCGAGGGACTGATACGATTAGTTTGCTAGGGGCCATTGCACTTAAGGCCCTGACACCCGCACCCTACGTCCTGCTTACCCATTGGTAGTCTGTAAATGGATTACCTTATATTAATATTATATTAAAATTAATACACGACGAAATTCCCAGAAGTTATACATCACTACTGTGTAATGCTTTCAATGGCAAGGTGATTACATTTTTAAAGGCAATATGTCTATATAGGAGAGTATTTAGACCATAAGTTGTAACAACAATTATAAATAACTTAACTGTTTTTTATGACATTATAATAATTAATATAACATTTGTATAGCTATTATATGTATAATGTCAATGTACACTAATATGAACGTCAAAAATAAAACATATTAAATGCTTCCAATTTTACATTTACTGACAGTTCTCAAATCAAGGACGTTGAACGGAAGAGAAGAACTGGCAATAAACTCTCCGCCACTATTTTTAATCGCCAAGTTTTTTGTTTTACACAATGTTTGTAAGGAGCTGCAACCATTACACCATGTTCCACATGACATCTTAAGTAAATAATAGTTAATTACTAATTAAAAAATATAGATGACTGATTGTACGATTTTTTTTATAATCAATCAATCTGAACGTACCAATTTCTTTGCAAATAAACAATTTATTATTAAGACTGTTTACACTAGTACTATTTTTAAAAAATTCTAGAATTGTCTTTTGTCAAATATAAGTTTAAATAAACCGTTCAAACTTGCGTTAACAATTGATGTATTCTGGCAAATATCCAACATTGAATATCATTTTCAATTATGAAGTTCGCGGGAGATGTGGTGAGTTTAATGATCTATAACATGTATTTAGTTCTATATTTAGGAACAAAAACCGAAACAACAAGAAATCATTGTATAGTGTTTATAGCCAATCATCAATGTCATGGCATGTAATAATAATTATTAATGTGTAAGGAAACAAAGCCATTGATTTAGTCTCTAGACCTTAAAGATAAATCGTAATTTATGTGGCCACAGTCTTATGTATTTATTTATTTACAGGTACGTATGGCGTACGATTATATATAACAGGAGACAAATGGGCCCACGGACACACATTGTCAGAGGGCTGGTACGCTTTTTTTTGGAAGAATCCCAGAATACGAAGGGCAGGCTGTGGTGGACGACCAGAGGGTTGATCCAGTCTAGAATATGTTGGCTGGCAAAGCCTGCATTACACTGAAATAATCTCTGGAAATTTTTAAAAAGTAATATTATGGATTTGTTTATTTTACTTTCAAAAGCCTAGTTTTGGTTAGTCATTTAGGCGTTAAATGATTAAAACTACTCTATAAATGACAATGTTCACTTATACCATAAAAAAATATGTACTTTCAGGATTTTAAAAAGATCCTTCATTCGAGTTCCGTCTTCAAACTTCAGTCGCGTGTGAACCGCGGTCTTAATCAGACGCTTAAGCCTAGTTTTTTTATATTGGTAATAAAATAAAATCGTAAATAGATTATACAGTGACGGATTTCCGTGAAAAGGGACTAAATACTTTTTAGTGATGTGATTAAAATGATTTTAAGACAATGCAATTTGTACTTAGAATTAATGTGTATAATTAATATGTTGTCTTGGAGTCATATTTTTACGTTGTTTTTATATTTTTTAGGTAAGTTAATTGTTTTTCGTGTTTTGATACTCTTTGATATTTCATACGTTTTATTATAGAAATAATTGAATTATGATATTAACGCCAAAATAAAGCTAGACTATAAAGACCGTCTTGAAACATGAAATTCTCTTCTTCTCTTTCTTATGGTGTTTTATTGCATCTTCTCTAAATTATTAAGGTGTAATGTTGAAGTAATTCAATTTCATTGTTTTTTATTCATTTGTTAATACAATTTCCTAGGCCTGTCATTTAATATTCTTTTTTCGAATTTACATGTTGGCGCAATGCCACAGACTACGAAATGATTTTTGTACTATACCTTAATTCATAGAGTTAGGACAAAAGAGTATGTTTACATTAGCAAAATGTCAGGAGTATTTTTTTCCTTGACTTCGTTATTTCCCAGTTTTTTATGTTCCTATTTATAAAAAAAATCAAATAATAATCAGTACATTGAGCAGCGTGCACTTCAAGAGAAAATAATTACATAAATATAAAATTTTATAATTAGAAAAAATATTAGCAAAAAAACTAAGCCTTCCTACTTGACCTTCATTATATTAAATTTATTATGTTAATATGGTCAATGCGTAATTTAAAATTCAGGTCAACTTTCGATGTTTAATTTACATCTTCGGCTATTATATTTAAATAAATTTGCAATTCAGGTTAATATTTTTATTACCTTAATATTTATTTAGTTTTAGTGCATCTTAAACTATTTTAGAATTACAGTTAAAATCTATTATAACTACATCGAAGGGACTACTCATATTTGGTCGTAAAAACCGATAGTCTTAACAGCCGATGACGTAGTTATTAAGTACCTAATACTTAGAATTCAGCCGGGACCTTTGATTTTGGTCAATATAACCGGTATGTTTTTCTAAACGATGTCCTCGTAAACGGTTTAATGTAATACCAATTGCTTAAAATTGTTTGGTTAAGAATTTTATTTAATTAATTCATTTAGCCTATAGTAGGATATTTCTGCAAAATAGTGTCCTTTCAAATAATTTAAAGATGGCATTGTATTACCACTAAGTTGTATCTCAATTC
>CAJOBZ010000063.1:3315000-3425000 GCA_905332375.1 Pieris macdunnoughi
CCCCCCCCCCCCCCCCCCCCCCCCCCCCCCCCCCCCCCCCCCCCCCCCCCCCCCCCCCCCCCCCCCCCCCCCTCTTTCCAGTTTACACCTGGTCACATTTTTTTCTTGGAATTCTGCATTCACAGGCTCTGCAAAAATCTAAAAATTGACAAAACGGTTATACTAAAAGACTAAAGAATTTAGAACAAAAATATTATTTACAATAAAAGTATAAAGCGATTTCCTTAATATTAGGTCCTTACATATGAAATTGGCGTTTTACGTTTTGGCCACTTTGACCTCAAATATCTCCTATTTGGTTAAGAATTCCGAATTAAAATTTGTACAGCTATTTACTCATGTATTTGTGCTTCGATGACTGCGGTGTTAGTGATAAAACTGTTTTAATTCACTTGAAGCAAATTGGGAAGATTAAAAAGCTTGAAAGATGGGTACCTCACGAATTGACTGAAGCAAACCGGCAAACGCGCGTCGACTGCTGCGTTACATTAGTGAACCAGCACAATAATGAAGGTATTTCAAACCGAATCATTACCTGTGATGAAAAATGGATTCTTTACGATAATCAGAAGCGCTCAGCGCAATGGTTGGATCCTGGCCAGTCAGCCAAATCCTGCCCCAAGCGAAAATTAACCCCAAAAAAGTTACATGTAAGCGTTTGGTGGACTAGTGCCGGTATTGTTCATTGCAATTTTCTCAAATCTGGCCAGACTATTACGGCTGATGTCTATTGTCAGCAATTGCAAACCATGATGGAAAAGCTAGCGGCTAAACAACCTAGGCTGGTCAATTGCTCCACGCCACGGCTACTTCACGACAACGCTAGACCACACACTACACAACAGACGGCTACCAAATTAGAAGAGCTTCAATTGGAATGTTTAAGACATCCTCCGTACTCCCCGGACCTTGCTCCAACAGATTACCATTTTTTTCGAAATTTGGACAACTTCTTGCAAGGGAAAAAATTTAACTCTGATGGGGCAGTCCAAATCGCCTTCACAGATTTTATTGATTCCCGTCCGACTGGTTTTTTTAGTAAAGGGACCTATGAGATGGCAAAAGTGCATAGAAAACAATGGTTCATACTTTGATTAATTAAATATATTATATTTAAAAATTTGACTTTTTGTTCCTTCCATACAAAACGCCAATTTCATATGTAAGGACCTAATATTAGTACATAGTTTCAAGTCTAAAACCAAAATAAATTTAGCAGTCACGGGGCGTACAACAAAAAATTAGCCTACAAAACATACATACCCGAATAAGAAAATCTATTCATGTAATCATACGATATATAGTCCTATAATAATACTAAGCATGGCTACATTATCGTCATGACACTTTCTAAAGGGACGTTGCAAAGCTGGGGATTAAAATGATAAATATACTTATGGAAGTCATTCATGTCAGTATTGTAAATGTATTTTCATTATCATATTCTATTTATAGTATTATTAAGTCCTATATAGTTATCAAAACAACGGGTGGTAAATTGATTGCCAACAATGTTCAATATTATATTGTCTTGTAAACGTAGTACGAGTTTCCTGGGTTTCCCGCGCTTTGTGGTCTGTTATATGTCATTTCGCAATTTGACGTCTATCGGCACAGCACACTACGATATTTTGAGTTTCTGACAGGAACGTATATAATTTGTACGTAATAAAACACTGAGTTTTTTAGTCTAAAATCACGGTTTAAATAGTCACTTCTTTATGGCCCACTAATTTAAAATTGTTTTAATTTTATTTAAATTGGAATTCACCATTTAGATCCATAACATTTCCGGTAGCTCATTAAGTAATCTTGGGATTAAACACTCCTCTAGACACTCTTATCTATTGCCGCCTAGTGGTCATATCCGTTGGAGTGCTAAACCTATTTTTAATAACATTCTGCTGGAGGTTTACAGCCCTTATTACTTGCTTCAACAAGTACCCCTCCCCAAACTACATTTTATCATTTACACTCATTATATAACAATATTTAAAAAATTGCGTGCGTAAGTACACATGTCAGAAGTGAAACTTATTTGGCAAACGAATTTTTAAGGGTTGTTCATATTTATACAAATCTAAAACTTTAGATTTTCGAGACTTAGAAAGAGGGAAAAAGTATATGTTAGGTATTTAATGAATTTCATTGTCAATAAAATATTAAAAGTGTCGAAAATTAATACAAATTATTAATTTAATTTATTTCTTCGATGTTACATTTTAATGGCATATCATTTTTTTCTCAAATCAAGGGCGTAGAACGGAAGAGAAGAACTGGCAATAAACTCTCCGCCACTCTTTTTAATCGCCAAGTTTTTTGTTTTACATAACGTTTGTAAGGAGCTGCAACCATTACACCATGTTCCACATGACATCTTAAGTAATGAATAATAATAAAATAAATTAAAAAGAAAGATTTGTCCTCTATCAGCAGGAGGCATGGTGAAATAGGACCACGCACTTACATTCTCATGGGAACAACACGCAAATACATAGTCGAAACAACTAGTCTCTATATACACTCCGATTTCCTTCATCTTAGATTTCTATCTATTTCTCCAAGTCCACTTAGCTGGCTTCTTAGCGCTTTATAGTGGGTAAAACCGTCTTTATTAGATTAACGTTATCTTTAACTTTCGTGCCATTAACAAAGTTCAGTTAATAGATTCAATTATTACAATTAAAACAACAAAACTAAATCACGATACAGTTTTCGTTGTCATGTGGCGGCCTAAGTGATTGTTGCTAATAAATATTTTTAATGTGTAAAAAGACAATTAAGAACTAGAACTAGAAAGATGTGTATTTCCCTAGTTCTTATGTTACATTATGTCCACAGGTCGATGGTGTATTCGGCCTGTGGGTGTTCAGCTACTTACAGACTACCTATATTTGTCTCAGAGAGATCTATATAAGTGTCGTGCAGTGTGTGCTGTGAGCTTGTTAAATTGTACAGAATAAATTTATAATGATGTTATATATTGTCTTATCCTACTTACAGCTAATTATAATCTATGGAGACGCGGAGTGGTCGTTCGCTTGCTGAGCAGCCGACTCATGTCTTTTTTTGATACATAATCTATTTCACCTAATCTAGTATTAGTTAGTAGGGGGTTGTGCTGTTAGATTAACGTTATCCGGGTAACTTTCGTGCCATAAACGGGGTTCAGTTAATAGATTCATTATTGCAATTAAACAACAAAACTAAATCACGATAGAGTTTTCGTGTCATGTGGCGGCCTAAGTGATTGTTGCTAATAAATATTTTTAATGTGTAAAGAGACAATTAAGATGACAAACGTTGAAGGTGATACACAGACATTTCTTTTCAAGCACTTATCAGATTCAACAGATATTCCTCAGTAAAAATTAAAAACTTTACTAAAAATACTACTCTTCACAATAATATTTAGCTAACTTTTAATTTACTCTCAAAATACTGGAGTAATGCCAATTCGTTTGAAGTCACAAATGCATTATGTCTTAAATGTAGGTCACGGTGTGAACATATTGACATTGGCTCAAATTATGGTCTCCAGCTGTAACTGCACACACTAAGATGGCAAAGTTTGGGAGATGAAAACACAGGAATAACATCTCTATTGCGTTAAAAAAGAGAAGTAATCATGCTAGAGATGACATGACTTAATGTTCTATAACCCCTAGATGGGGCAGAAGGCGTCCACAGTTAGTCTCCAAGTCTTTCCGGCTCTCTCTGCCTCATCTGCAACTGTACGCCAGGGAAAGATTCCGCATTCTTTGCGGGTTCCAATTGGTCTGCTTGGAGATATAATTGGAGTCTCTTCGGAGTGTATTACTTATCCATTTCTATTTGCGTCGCGTGAAATGCTGGCTAATCGGGGTTTCTCGTCAGCGCTCCCAAAGTTGCTTGTTAGAGATCTTCTTGACACACCTTAACACATATAGAGCAGCACAGATTTGACGTTGGATCGGAATATATATACAATAGATACATTGGGTATGTTATCTCTAGATCTCTCTATAGTTTTGTCGTTAATAAGAAATTTCCCTCAATAACTTAAGTGTATTCTGTGTAAATATAGCCACATTAACATCACATTCACTTGTGTTTAAATGCTTATTTACCATAAAATAGAAATGGCACCACTCATATATAGTAACATGTATTTCGTTAAAGGCACCGCGCCAATGACCTCAGATCGTCAGCTGTCACACTAATTAAAAGGACTTCTTCATTCTTAATTGTTGATTTACAAACAAAATGAAGAAAGTTTTGTGCTGTCGTCACTTGGCCATTAAATTTCGAGTCCCAGTTCTCTTTTGTTATATATGGCCAATTGTTCTGTATGGCTAGCTTGGACTATAAAAGAAGATACCCACCGGTACTTCGAAGTATTTGAGATGTGGTGTTATCGTTGCTTGCTTCGTACAAACTGGATCCAGAAGGTCTCTAACGAGAAAGTTCTTAATCGAGTTGGAATGTTTTTTTTGCAAATTTAACAACGGTAAGATGCGTACCTGGCACAGGACAAGACACTCTTCACGAAACTGACGGGCAACTTCTAGTAAGAGCTCCAAGTATAAATATGCCCTTTAATAATCACAATGCTAAAAGTGCATTGCCAGTCTTGACTTGAGTTGCTATCGCTTGTATGGAATGTAGTTTAATTGCTCAGTCTGAATCAATATATTGAAAGAATTAACTTGCGTAACTTTGCATAGTACAAACATGTCTATCAAAGCACTCGAGCGCGGATTAATAAATATTTATAGTTAAATCAAGAAATATCGCTTATCAATTAGATAAAACTTCCGCTCTTAGGCGATGGATGAATTAATAAAAATGCACTTATACAAAAAAGATGGAGCTCCGATGAAATTCGTTTGAAATTGTCCACCACCACTATGAGAAACCAGCCCACTGAAGTAGGGTAGTAACTGTAGAAGGGTCCTTCAAAAAATGAGCCTACCAATTGGCCGGCAACGCACTTGCGAACCCTCTGGCATTGAGAGTGCCATGAGAGTATGACTTAACATCAGGTTTCGGCCCGTTTTGCCCCTGTTACATAAAAAGGCATCAAGTTGAAGCCAAACAGGAGTCGTCACATCTTAAACTGTATAGGTAGAAGGTTTAAACGCTTTGTGGCCATTATATCCTGACAATTTGATTCGATTGTAATCCATAAAAAATCTATCAGCATTTGGAATAGTGAGCCTGTTGAAAAGATTTTCGACGAACGAACGACGACGTTCAAAATATGTAGGGCTGCGACATAAATTAAGATATCTCACAATATTGCCATCTGTCAAAATATAAGAGAGAAATGTGACAGTTCGTCTATATTTTTCGGTTAAATTTTTGTTATAACACTTAGTTAACTGAAACTCTGTTCTGCGTTATTTTTGCAGAAGGAACGGTTGAGTACTAAAGTACTAAAACAGTGAAACATCTGACCAATTAGTACAATTGGTCTTAGTAAATGGCAATAGCGTGAGACATTGGTAGTATAAAGGGAACAATTTAAACAGGGTATCGGAGCAGTAGTCTAGGGATGAAAAGAGAAGCAAAGGCAAGGAAAGAACGAAATAGTAACAAACGAGGAGGATTTAGTAGGTGTTTTTTTTATAGAACGGGGCAAACGGGCAGTAGACTCACCTGATGTTAAGTAATATCGCCGCCCATGGACACTCTCAATGCTAGAGGGCTCGCGAATGCGTTGCCGGTTTTTTAAGAATTCTTGAAGGACCCTAAGTCGAATTGGTTTGGAAATACTTCAGTGGGCAGCTGGTTCCACAAAGTGGTGGCGTGGCAAAAACTGCCTTGAAGAACGCTCAGTTGTGGAACGGCGGACGTCGAGGTGATAAGGGTGGAATTTCGTATTCTGCCTTGACGTCCGATGATGTGATTCGTTATAATTTATTTATTTATTATAGAAATACATACATTATTCTACAGACTTTGCCAATACGATGATGTCGAGAAAAAATAAAATAAAATATAATAAATTATTATTAAAAAATAATAATATTAGTACTTGAAAATCAGGCTAAGTTTAAATAATAACTTCATTTGTATGACCTTTTTAGGTTCTATTAAATAGAATTTTATTCAAAAGAAATCTTTGTTAAAAATTAAGATGTTTCGTTAACATTCATATCAATATTTACATGTCATAATCTAATAATTAATTCAAATGCGGGTGATAAGTCGATGTCGCAAATATTTACATCACGTGAGTGCTCTCCAAAAATATTATGCACTAGCTGCGACTACGTCTGCGCAGGATTAAAATAATATTTGTCTAAATAATGTACCGGGAAAGTTCTATTTTATCTACTTTAACTACCAGAAGCGATAAAAGTATCTATTTTCATTTAGGAATCAATCTATTACTACCAAATGTGCATATGTTATAAATTATCAATTTTTATTGTTTACTATTTTGGCTATAATGGCTTACACATAAGACATAGATACTTACTGTGGTGGGATTTTTTTGTAGGACTATTTTAGATAAACATTTCCATCATACATTACATATGTGTAATTTTAACGGTTTTGACACCGCACGCCAGAATAGTTCGCAGATGGTAGATGTTTTCCTACTTATAGACCACAAGCCCATGAACAAAAAATACCTGTGAAATGACCCAACGTGAATTACGCTTAGAAGGCTGTTACTATATCTGAAAATAGCTCTGAGCACTATGCCGTCATTTCTGAGCGGTACATGTGAGTACGTGAGTGAATGGACCTTCTCAGGTACAATTGGGGAATTTCGACTAATTATTAATGTACGGCTTTGTTATAAGTGTATAGATGATTACAAATAAATGTCGAAAAACCTAGTGCCGTACTAAAGTGATGGTACCGGAAGTCGGTGCAAATTTTTAATTCGACGATAGTTGCAGGAGCAATATAGGTCATTTATTACTGTACGGCATTTGTGTAATTCCTTTTGGACACATATACAGATACTTTACCCGTAAACGCCGTACATATTTCCAGCGGAGCGGTCGAAAGCCAAGGGTCGCAACCCTACCCCTACACCCATATACCCTAAGGTCATTGTAAAATTACGGCAACATGTTCAAAATGTTATTTAACACGGACAATAATGTTTTATAATTATGCCGTCCAAAAATTATAGTTAATATTTGTGTAAATAAATATTTATCGAAATTTCAGGATTTACCGAGTTCTTACTGCTGTAAGATCAGAGAATAATGTACGGCAACTTGTTTTTTTACATAATGTTACTAAATGTTACCGTTGTACCTTATAGCCGTTCATTATAAATGGTAACAAATAAAAATATTATGATAAAAAATATATGAAATTTCCGAAATTTGATACAATTCCGAAATTTGAACAGCGTGAACATATCTTTTTAATCAAATTAAAAACATTATCTATCGTATTCGGCCTAAAAAAATTCCCTACGAGTCTGTTACTTTAGAAAAGTTATTAGGTATTGGCCATTCTTTCGATTGGCATCATAAAAGTAGGGGTGTTTTTTTTTTACATATAAGTCGGTTCGATTCCCAGACGAGGCAAGTAATTTTTAGAAAATCTTTGAATGCAGAATGACTAACTTTTAAAAATAACATAAAGTCTTCTTTTAGTAAAATACCCTATCTACGATATTTAAGGTACTTTCCCTTCATGTCCGATAACTTTGGGACGCCCTGTATTGGTAGGAGGTGGTATAATCTGCCATTTCACAGACTAGCGGACTATCGAAAGTGTACGGCATTTATCTTTTATTGAAGATGGTCTAAAGTATTAATAACCTGTGTTATTGCCGTACAGATAAAAGTCACCGGAAAATAACTCTTTTCTGAGGAAAGTAATTTACCCCATACACCTATGTGTTCCACAAAAAAATGTATGGCATGCTGGAAAATGTTATCTATTTGTGAAGTACTCTCAAGATCATTTAATTTTATGTTGTTCTACATCATCATCACCTATATGCTAATTAGACATATGGCTTTCGACCGCTCCGCTGGAAATATGTACGGCGTTTACGGGTAAAGTATCTGTATATGTGTCCAAAAGGAATCACACAAATGCCGTACAGTAATAAATGACCTATATTGCTTCTGCAACTGTCGTCGAATTAAAAATTTGCACCGACTTCCGGCACCATCACTTTAGTACGGCACTAGGTTTTTCGACATTTATTTTTAATCATCTATACATTTATAACAAAGCCGTACATTAATAATTAGTCGAAATTCCCCAATTGTACCTGAGAAAGTCCATTCACTCACGTACTCATATGTACCGCTCAGAAATGACGGCATATTGCTCAGAGCTATTTTCAGATATAGTAACAGCCTTCTAAGCGTAATTCACGTTGGGTCATTTCACAGGTATTTTTTGTTCATGGGCTTGTGGTCTATTACTTGATAGTTTAGACAATTCCCACAATATCTTTATAAACTGTAGCCTATGTGTTATTTTGATGTATAATAATCTATGTCATTGTTAAGTTTCATTAAAATCCATTTAGTAGGTTTTACGAGAAAGAGTAACAAACATCCATCTATTCTTACATTCTTTTGCGTTGATACTAAAAAATATTTTTATTTACATTATATACTTTCAAATATCTACACATAAGGCACATTTCATTAAAACAGTAATACAAATTTCTCACGTCTATCAAAATGCGTTATCAAAGTCTAAATTTGATGCTCAAGGTGATAGAAGATAATAAAAGTTAATTCATGGCGGATCAACTGCTCGGTGTTACTAAATAATAAATGGCTTTAGCTTTTTATTTAAAAACGTAATTGATAAAATAATAGAAGCAGGTTAAAATCACATATTTGTTTTTTGTTTGTTTGTTGCTAGGGTATTTTTTATAGGTCAGAATGGTAATCAAGCCAGTACCAGTTTGTCTAGGACGTGGCTTTTCTTGTTTTTTCTTCGAATCCCGACGGTTGTGTATGTATGGGTTCCTCTTTTAAAAATATCATTGACTTTGAATCCAAGAGCTCCAGGTGTGCGGTAACAGAAATGGAGATATAAAGCTGTTTAACAACTCCAAAATTAGATCCTATTGGTTAAGGGCTGTTTCAGACAAAGTTTTCATTTCGCGTGATGATTTTCGTAGTAAATCATACGAGTATCCTTCCTATTTGAAGTCTCCAGGAGAGCACAAGTTTCTTGGAGTGACCTTGCGTTGTCCAAAACCTTGATATATTTTGGCGTAATAAGTCACCCTTGTCGCAATGTAATTTTGTCTCAGACCTTAAATTCAACTGGGAGCCGTTTTATTAGAAAATTGAAAATGTGTTCAAGCTTCAAAAGAAATGTTTCCAGTTTATTTATGAACTTTTATTTCTCTACATAAACTATATGTTTTATTGTCGGACGCACTTTTGATATGATCGGCCTTAGAGAATCGTAAAGATATTTTTAGTTCGATACGTATTCGATAATCTTAAAGAAATTTTTATTTTCACCTATTATATATATGAATGCTTAGCTTAATATTTAGCCAGTATTTTAAGGAAAACATAATGAGGAAACCTGCTTATAGGCTCAAACCCAAAAACTTAAAAAAAATGGTTGTCTGTTGGTTTACAGCCGGTTTATGAACAAAATTTAATCATTTTTATGGACTTATCACTATTTTGTATAGATACAAATAAGGAGTGAATCCTCGGACGCATGGGTCAATCGGGTGGGAGAGCGTTTTCGTGCTTGAAGCCGGCGTTCATCGATTTATTAGACGTTGTCACGTCAAAAGATAAAACTCAAAAAGGCACTACATAGTAATAATTTTATTCTCATAATTATCGATCATCCAGATCAGTTTACAACCTATGAGCTACTCTTTCTGTTCTTGTAGGTATTTAAAAATCACATATATATATCTAAGACACATTGCAGAGTTATTCTACGTATAATTTGGCAGACTGACCTTGTACTGGGTAAATTATTGCTGTAGGCGTTAGCAAATTTGCTCAACGATCGTACGGATTCCTAATTAAAGGGCTAACGTACAAATACAGGCAATCTAATTTAGGAGTACTACAAAATTTTCTCTGCTTATGTCACAAGTTAGATTATAATCTATCTTGTATTGTTTGTCTTCGATAGATTTTTAAAAATTGCATTCATTAAGAAAAACAAATGTATTAAAAATATTACCTTTACAGCTGCCAGCGTTAAAGGTACACTGCCACAGGGACCAAACTTTTTAAATTTGTTTAAATTTTCTTTTTATTAATTTTTAATTATTATTTCTATGTAGGTTAAGAAAATTGTAAATACTCTATATTTAATTGTTATGTTTACAAGACAAATACAAAATTGAAAAATATACAAATTTAACTAAACTTAAAATATCATGTATAAGTATCGCAATACAGCGAGGAAAATGCTCCACGTTCAAGGTACACTGCCACAGGGACTAAACTTTTTTAAATTTGTTTTAATTTTCTTTTTATTAACTTTTAATTATTATTTCTATGTAGGTTAAGAAAATTGTCAATACTGTATATTTAATTGTTATGTTTACAAGACAAATACAAAATTGAAAAATATACAAATTTAACTAAACTTAAAATATCATGTATAAGTATCGCAATACAGCGAGGAAATGCTGCCAGCGTTCAAGGTACACTGCCACAGGGACTAAACTTTTTTAAATTTGTTTTAATTTTCTTTTTATTAACTTTTAATTATTATTTCTATGTAGGTTAAGAAAATTGTCAATACTGATATTTAATTGTTATGTTTACAAGACAAATACAAAATTGAAAAATATACAAATTTAACTAAACTTAAAATATCATGTATAAGTATCGCAATACAGCGAGGAAATGCTGCCAGCGTTCAAGGTACACTGCCACAGGGACTAAACTTTTTTAAATTTGTTTTAATTTTCTTTTTATTAACTTTTAATTATTATTTCTATGTAGGTTAAGAAAATTGTCAATACTGTATATTTAATTGTTATGTTTACAAGACAAATACAAAATTGAAAAATATACAAATTTAACTAAACTTAAAATATCATGTATAAGTATCGCAATACAGCGAGGAAATGCTGCCAGCGTTCAAGGTACACTGCCACAGGGACTAAACTTTTTAAATTTGTTTTAATTTTCTTTTTATTAACTTTTAATTATTATTTCTATGTAGGTTAAGAAAATTGTCAATACTGTATATTTAATTGTTATGTTTACAAGACAAATACAAAATTGAAAAATATACAAATTTAACTAAACTTAAAATATCATGTATAAGTATCGCAATACAGCGAGGAAATGCTGCCAGCGTTCAAGGTACACTGCCACAGGGACTAAACTTTTTTAAATTTGTTTTAATTTTCTTTTTATTAACTTTTAATTATTATTTCTATGTAGGTTAAGAAAATTGTCAATACTGTATATTTAATTGTTATGTTTACAAGACAAATACAAAATTGAAAAATATACAAATTTAACTAAACTTAAAATATCATGTATAAGTATCGCAATACAGCGAGGAAATGCTGCCAGCGTTCAAGGTACACTGCCACAGGGACTAAACTTTTTAAATTTGTTTAAATTTTTCTTTTATTATTACTACATATTTAGGTTAAGAAAATTGTAAATACTGTAAATTTGATTGTTATATTTTGGTTTTATTAAACTCAACAATATTTTTGTTGAATCCAATTTCAACTCCTACTGAATACTAAATTCACACACGTAGTGTTAATTTAAAAAATAAATATATCACCTTAATATGCTAAATGTGTCAAATGAGAATGGAAACGTTTACATCATTTAACTAGTTGATATTTATAATTCCGTCACGATTTGACCGCTAAAGGGATTGATATTCTAAAATGAATTTCACCCAACAATACCGCCAGTCACACACATTGCCAAAGGGTTCGTAAGTGCCTTGCCGGCCTTTTACGAATAGGTACTAAAAAGACAATATAGATCTTAAATAATGTGTCAACGCAGCAAATTTGACAATATTTACATATGTATTATTACACGTTTGAATTTATATATAAATATAAACATAATAAAGTCGTGACTAATGTTGTTTGTACGTTTACACACTATTTAGCAAGGCGTGACATACATATTACGAGTACAATGTATTTTGAATACAATTGTTGAATATTTTTTAGGAGAGTGGTCAGAGTTGTTTGGATCAACACCTGCAGCTGAGTTTCATCATCGGACATCGAGGGAGAATACGAAATTCCACCCGTATCACCGCGACGTCCGACGTTTCACATTTGAGGTATCCAGCAGTTTTTGCCGCGTACCACAACTTTGTGCAACCAGCTGCCCACTGAAGTATTTCCGAACCAATTTGACTTAGGGTCCTTCAAGAAAAGAGCGTACCAATACTTAAAAGGCCGGCAAAGCACTCGCGAGCCCTCTGGCATAGAGTGTCCATGGGCGGCAAGTACCATCATATGAACCTCCTACCCCTCTTTCCTATAAATAAATAATAAGATCTCTAGATAAAATTTGGAATAATTTTTGTCATTTAAGCATACAAAAGTTATGTCTACAATATTACAATTCACGATGGTCGTAAAATTATAACAAAAAGGTAAAAAAAAATAATGGCGCTATAATGTGTGAGACAATAATCATAATTGTAAAGTAAAACTGGGCTGTGATCAATCAATATTCATTACTAATTGACATTATAATACGCGATTGTTTAAATGACCTTGTGTATGTCATAAAGGATTCTTGTTATTTGTCGATTGTCTATATGTAATATATATAATATGCAATAGGTACCTAGGTAGTCTACTTCCTCATTCGGACATACTAGACTTGAGATTTATGATTAACTAGCGGACCCAACAGACGTTGTCCTATATGATATTTCAAGCTATTAGGATATTAAACAAAGAATTATGAATAAATTAAGCGGAGAAAAATGTTTGACCTACCACAGATCAACCTATTAATTATAAGAATATTAAAAGCGAAAAGAAATACTACATAAAACTTCAACTTCAAATATTACGGCGTTAAGCCAAAATTTCTTGACAGAATGTTAGCAACCAAAATTATCTTTGGTTGCAGGATTTAGGTGAGGGCAACCGGGGCCTCCACAAAAGAGACTTTACTCTTTCCCTCCCTCTAAGTCTCAAGTTAATCAAGGAAATCTAAAGTTTTAGATTTGTATAAATATGAACAAGAGTTGAAAATTAGTTTACAAAAGAATTTTCACTTCTGATATGTGTACTTTGCACGCACGCACTTTTTTTTGGCTGGTACTTGGTTTCACAATAAATTATTAATTGAAAAACTCGACTGTTTTTTTTTTTAAATTTTAATTGGAAAATAATGTGGGGCCAGGAGGCCTCCACTCTTTGTTGCCCCGAGGGCTACAGGCGTCTAAATCAGGCCCTGTTTGATTTACCGGAATACTACTTGAAATTAAATCTACAGCTTTCATACTAACATAACATAAGCAAAGAGCTCTGACAATCGAAAATTGAGTGTGGCTTGATTTTATAAACCGTTTAAGGATAATTCCTCCTAATTATATATAAAAACTAGGTCAATATCGAATAATCTTCCATAATGGACTTAGCTACTGCGTCTTAGATCCGACTCGACAAACAAGTTGGCAATTAAGTAAATTGGAATAGTTGACAGTATCTACAATGAAGGTTCACACGTGGAGTATATTTAGTAAACATATGAGGCAAATACACATCGTAATTCTTAGTCAATACTGATCTTTCAGATTCACAGCTTTTTAAACTATGTATATACTTCAGCAAGCTTACCACAAAACTTTAATACCGATTCCAATAATTGACCCAATCATTCCAAATTTTGACGTATTTATCAGTAGAGTTAGGTCGCTAGAATAATATTACGAGATACGAAATCGGAATCTCAATTTATTTCTATAATTTAAAAGTGGCAATCTTGACAATAAAAATTGAATTATTTGAATAATTACATGAAAGACCGGCACAATAAGTGTCCATGGGCTGCGACGGGATGCCCTTTTTAGGCGATCCGTAGGATCGTTTGCATATGGCTATAAATAATCATATCTTACATCCAATTATACTTAAAAGCAACCAAGTATTAGTAACGAAATCATGGGTAAACTAAATCGTGGGTAAACTAAATCATGGGTAAACTAAATCATGGGTAAATCAAATCACGGGTAGACAAAATCATAGGTAAATCAAAGTTTTATGTAAACTAATGACTAAATATTGTTTTTAATTTGTATAAAAAAGCATTCTGTGAAATGAAATGTATGTTTTATTTCAGTTCAACCATGTCAAGGAGTCTCCGTCGTGCTGCTAAAGAGCAACATCACCAGGCTCACAGCTCGTTCCATACATGCAGCCGGCTACCACCTACACACAGTGGAACATTTGTAAGTTATTACGATGCCTATAGGCAGTATATGTATGTTTTGTAAATGTTATGTTCACCGTAATTTTCATAACCGCAAGGCTTCTTTTCGCACATACGCAATAATAATGCTTTTGGACCCCGTAGACCCTCTACGACGTAGCAAATATGTACTTCGATTATGAGGTCTAAAATATATTACCTTATTAACCTTATAATGTTATCGCGTTTTAATATGGAATTTTTTCAGGTCAGTAATGGACGCACCCAATCTAGAACATGTAGCGGTTGAAGATCTGACAAAGATGCCTAATCTGAAATCATTGTAAGTTTAGCCATTATCATTTTTCATGTTCATTAATATCCATGTATAAACAAAATAGGACCATTGCATTACCGTATTACATTCAATTAGAAAGTTGAATGAAAAAACTAAACACAATTTGGTATTAATAGCAAAAGAAAGAGACGAGAAAGTACTTTAATGAAAAGCGTGCAAATAGTAATTTATTTTTAATGAATATGGGAGTATTTAAGGCTTTCTAACCAAAATGAACTATGTATTTTGTAGTAAAGCATTACATATTATTATTACAATAAACTAAAGTAGGCATAAAATTAATAAACTCTATAACATTGAGTTGCTATTTAATATAACTGATTACTAAGTAAAAGAAATGAGTCTTTAGATCATATTGAAATTTAACCCGGAAACCCTATACTTTTTTCTTAAGCTTTCTATAAATAATTTTTTTTAATAAAGTAGCATGATATTGCAGTGCTTTTTATTTTACAATTATCTATATAGAATAATGTACAAAGTTTTAACATTTCTAACGTTAAAAACAAACAAAGCCCAGTGGATTTCCATCGAGGACATTATATTTCTTATACAAAGAAAAGTGTCACGAAGTTAATTTACTTCAAGCAAATTTAAATTTGAATTTCCAAATAGATATTAGCCTTGGATTCAACAAGCATGGTGATCATACATTTTTAAATTATTAAATGATAGTGCTAGGGCGAGCAAAGCTCTAAAGCCGGGTCCACATTTGTAGCCTTTCGGGTTTCCTTCCCCCCTGCGTGGCGTCGGCGCGCCGTTTCATGGTTGGTTTGTTGGCCACAAAATCCCCCCCTTTTTATATCCCCCCGCATCGGCCGCGCCCCGCCCCGCCCCAGGCGTATTCTTTGTATCCGCCTCGGGCACGGCGGCGGGGGCCGCGAATCGATGGCAGGCATCCATTAATAATAATATAAAACAGATACTGTACCGATATATATTATAACCCCGAACCTCCTGTGTCGGTTTTTTCCCAACAACAAATGGAATACATAATTTTTGTATTTTCCTCTGTTGTGAAATTTTAAATCTCGCATCAATGGTATTCCACCATTTTTTTTTTGGTTTTTTAAACCCCCCCCCCCCCCCCCCCCCTTTTTTTTTTTTTTTTTAATTTTTTTTTAAAAAAAAAACCCGGGCCCCGCCCCCCCCCCCCCGGGGGGGATTTCCCCCCGGGGCTCCCCCCTGGGGGGGGGAAAAACGGCCGGCCCCCCCCGGGGGGGGGGGGGGGGGCCGGGGGGCCCCCCCCCCCCCCCCCAGGGGGGGGGGGGGGGGGTTTTTTTTTTTTTTTTTTACCCCCCCCCCCCCCCCCCCCCCTTCTTTTTTTTTTTTTTGGGGTTTTTTTTTTTCCCCCCCCCTCCTCCCCAACCAAAAAAAAAACCCCCCCCCCCCCCCCCCCTAAAAAAAAAACACCCTAACTTTCCGCTTTTCTTTCTTCTCCCCCCCCCCTTTTTGGGGGGGGTCCTCCCGCGGGGGGCCCCCTTTTTTTTTTTTTTTTTAAATTTTTTTTTTTTTTTTTTTATAAAACAAATGTATATATACAAAGCTAAACAAATTACATGACATACTCAACGAATAAGTAGACAAACAATATATATGAAACAGAAAACATAAGTAAGTACATTAATAGACAAAAAGAAAACTGAAATTTAACATTAAACGAACGACAATTTATATATTTATATAAATTGTCGTTTTATAATAAAATATAAATTTATATATACAATTAATACAACTATTAATTTATATATACAAAGAAAAAACTTAGTTGGTACTCCTAAACAAAGTCAAAGTCTTCCCGGCTCTTCCAATTTTTCCTCACATCCTCACATAATTAGTGTCATATTAGAAAAAACCCGAAACATTGGCGAATTACATAATGGTATAAACAGGTGGTGGCCAATCCCTTAGCCCTTCTTAAATTCAATTGAAACATACATCATTTTGTACTGAAACAGTATGTAAATTTTCAAACTTATACAAAATTATAACAATTTTCTTATAGCCCCCCTTAACAGTCAACTATCATAAAATTGTGTTTATCACAAATTTAAAATAACACAGAGATCACATATTATATTAATAAAATAAGCTAAAGAATTTATAATGGCCATAAATTTAAATTGGTCCGGTTCTACTGATAAAGTTTATAACATAATTAGTGCCTAAAATAAATTATTGCTTTCTGTGTGCATGCGAATATTCCTTGTTTATCGAATCATTTATGATAAAGCATAGATTTCAATTTATAACAGTGATTAATTTTTACGACAATTTCAGAATATTTTGCACTTAGTGACTTCATTGGTAATCATACAAACATTCTTTAGTATGATAATGCAATTTTAATTTGTTTAATGGTTTGCTAGTGGCGCTACAATCTTTTGAAGCTTGGGCCTCAGATGTCTGTATCTGTTTCATGATCATTTGTCAATCTCAGTGGCGTAACTATACCATCTGGGGCCCGTGGCAAATCATCTTTCGTGGCAATTCTTTTGATGGTGCCTTATCAGTAAAAGTCGTCACGTTGTACTCAGTTTAATTTTAATAAACTTCGAGATTTTCAGCGTACATAATTACACGTTGTATATGTCCCACTAATGGCCATAGGCCTCCTCTATTAGGCGAGAGGGAATGGTCTGTAGTCCCCACGCTAGCCCAATGCTTATTGGAGACTTCACATTCTTCCATAGAACATAATATCTCTTGGGCAGGGGCCCTCTTGAGTCGGGGTCATTTTGCCAACCCTGCCACCCTATTGTTACGCCACGGGTTAATCTAATAGGCAAGTAGGTGATCCGCCTGTGCCTGACACATGCCGTCGACTTTTTGGGTCTAAGGAAATAATAATGCTAAACAATACTAAGTTAACAGTGTTTAGTGCTAAACACAGTTGATTTCGGGTTTTATGTTAATATTCAGAAACAAGACTCCCCGCTAAATCTAAATCTCACCTTTAGATGTCATTTTCTCATGTTTTCCTTCACCGTATGAGCATATAAAATGTCATGATGAGGTCAAAGGTAACTTAAGACTATTTAATATTACTTCTATAGGAATTAATTAGCAAAGTGGGTGTTCATGGGCGGCGATGTCGCTTAACATCTAGCGATCCTTCAGTCGCAATCTATTTCTAACTTTATGAGAAAACTTTTAGTTTTACATGTAAGAGCTGGTTCTTGCATAACTATTAATCCATTTGTTCTGTCATCTACAATCTGCACTTACAAATCACTATGATGAGGTCATAAATCTGAAACGCGCTTACGAAGTTATTCCGGCCTCTGTGTCTGGTCGAGGATCCTCTCCTTGGGTTGTAGGAACAGAACGCCATCCTTCCACCACAGTTCCATGAAACCTTACCATGATGTTCCAACGATGCCTACAAAGAATAATAATACTTTATATATACCAAAAATACAGAGGAATAATTACGAAAGATTTGTTGATTGTAAAGAAATATTCATTACAGATTTATAACACAAGCGCCAAGGCTGCACAAGATAGCTCCGCTCCCAGCTCTGCCAGAACTACGCACATTGTACGTATGTATGTTTCTTATATGAACTTTTTATTACTTATACAAATATTATGTTAAAGGTTGATTAAAACCGGCACGGCGACTATAATTTCTTGTAGTCTGTGTATTAGTGGTGTCCTGTGTTGTAGCGTCTGGACATTGTGTCTCCAAGGACTTTATGATTGCTGACAGCCTGTTTTTGGGGAATGGATGAGAATTTCAATAGAAGGATTTAATTGTTGTATATACTTAGTAATATTTGATTCAATATAGTTTGTATTATTATTAAAAACAGATCTAAGTGTGATACTTCGATGCCAAAAAATGAATTCCAAGAACGTGCTATCCGCAAAGTTTTAAAATACATCCATTTCCTAAAAAAGGCGATCGCTCTGATCCCTCCAACTATCGCCCAAAAGGTATAACGTCCTTGTTCTAGAAAATGATGGAAACCATTATTAATGACTAGCTCCTGAGGTATCTAGAGGGCCATCAGCTTGTTAGCGATTGTCAGTACGGATTTCATCGTGGTTGCTTGGCTGGTAAACTTCACGTTTACCTTACACATAGGTGGGAAAGGGCAAGAAACAATTTTGACAAGAGTTTGGACTTCGATCGGATGTAGCATAGACCGCTTCTTACGAAACTCCTACGCGCTCCCCGAGAAATTATGCAAGTGGATTTGCTAAAACCTGGACGCAGAAATGTATTTTCCCCATAGTGAGGATTGAATGAGTAATTTCAAGACGGAATAGATCGAAAATATGAATTTTAATTTTGTTTGTAATATATAATATATTTATAATTTACAGTATGGTGACAACGTCAGGTCTGGTGGAGGTCCCAAATCTCAGTCATGTGCATGATCACCATCGGCAGGGGACGAATAGTTCCTTGTCTTATTTGCAAGCTATGTAAGTTAACTTACCCTTAAAGCAAAACTTGTGTTTAAAATACCTGAATTACGATTTTGTTTACTTTTTGAAGATGGGTGCACAGGATCTGTATGTTATGTTCGTGGTTAGTACTTTCAATATCCAATAATGTGGTCTCAGCTTCAAATACTGATTGAAGCCAAAAATTAAAATACAATATTCCCAATATTCATAAATAAAAAGGGTGCGTGTACTTATGTACGCGCCTAAGAAGTTATACTTCTTTGGCATTATTAAAAATAGTTTTTGATTGCATGCAAATAATTAATTACAATTAAATAATCAAAGACTGGAAAAGGAGCCATTATAGTCAATAAAGTTCAGTTTACATTTGAAAAATTAAATAAATAAATATTTATTATTCTCTTACATTAAGTGTAACATAAATTCTATTATTATATTCGAATGTTGTTTTTAAATTATGTCCAATGCCGTAGCATCTTTCTTGGGCAACTTCATTCTGTTAATTTTGTGTCACGGTGCGCGCGCATCGTAAAATTTCACTCTCATAAATTTTTCATAACGCGCCTAAAGAAGTATAACTTCAAAAACATCATACTTCAACTTCATAAAAAGCTTAAAAGATATATTTTTTTACGTTCTTTATTATTTTTTATATTGTACTAGCTGACCCGGCAAACGTTGTTTTGCCATGTATATTATTTTCTAGGATAAATTTTTTTTAGTTCAATAAAAATAACTATCTACCATAATAAAAAATTGGGGTTGAGAGGTGAAAATTAGGAGTTGTATGTATTTTTGTATGTTGTATCATAAAAAATAAATAATAAAAAATTGTCTAAAAATTAAAAAATAAAATTTTGGGATGGGCTCCCCTTATTACTTAGGGGTTTGAAAGATAGATAGTAGCCGATCCTCAAACTCACTGAATATTCATGAAAAATTTCATAAGAATCGGTCGAGCCGTTTCGGAGGAGTATGGGAACGAACATTGTGACGCGAGAATTTTATATATTAGATTGTCAACTTGGCATTCCCATTTGCTGTCATGTTGCATGCATCCAATACTCTTACTTTATATTTTGTTTGTCTTCTTTCTACATATACTTATTTTTTTTTAAGTATTTGCGTTTAAATAAAGAAATAAATAACTGTGTTTCATGTTTGTGTTTAAATGTGTATTCCGTTTATGGCAATTATGTATTGTAAATTTGTTAGATATTATTATTACTAGCAACAGGGTTACTAGAAATATAATTATAAAAAAAAAAAATGCCAGCGGACGTAGGACCGCTGTCGTGATACTTCGATCGTATCAAACACAGTTTTATAAGAGTTTTAAAACACTCACCCACTAATATAATATAATGTCTCCTGCATGGCCAGTCTTAATAATTATATATAATCCGCTGTAGCCGAGTGTACAAAATATTGTCATTAATAAAAACTGTTGTTTTGTTTTAGTGATCTCGAGGGTAATCACATAAAGCGAATACCTGCTCATGCGCTGCGTGTTCGCGCAGATCAAGTGTAAGTCACTAGGTACATATATGTTTTATGTTTTTATTTAATTATCGAATAGGACACTGGCCTACAACCATTTTGGTGCCGGGGATTTTAGACTTGATTTTAAGCATGCTTACATTGAGAAATCAAAATTTTTATAGTTTTTTTTCTATCAGCTCTAGTTTTCGAGATAAATAAAAAACAATTTTCACTATAAATATATATGTATATGGCTTTAAACATCAAGAAATTGTCTTTTGAGCGATTTTCTCGAATTAAATTGACTTGGGCAATCTCGCCAGCACTAGTCGGTCATCATATGAGTGTCCCAATAATAACACATAATTATGTGTTACTTCTACAAGGATATTGTATATTATACATTATACAGCCTTATCGTGAATTGTAGGCAACTCATATCAGATATCATTCAGGGCAAACTGGACGAAAATATAATTTTGTTGTATGGTTATTTTTTTTTTAAAGAGGGAAAACGGGCAGTAGGCCCTATCTGATGTTAAATGATATGAAGTCCGCCGCGATACTCTCAATAGGTCTGAAGTTTTAAATTTTCATTTATTTGAACATCCCTCCACCAACCTCCACCGAACTTATCTCTCGTTAATACATTTTTAATTAGTATGTAGTTGTAAAATTTAAATAATCGTCCAGTTTTTTTTTAAATATATGGGAAACGGTCTGACAGGAAAAATAGTTAAAAAATATAACATTAATTTACAGGTCTTTAAACTACAACCTAATAGAAGAAGTACCAGCGCACGCGTTCAAGAATGCACAGATATCCAAATTGTATGTTAATGTTACATTTACATATATAACATCTGATTAACTCAGACATGTTTATTGATATAATAATTTTTAGGAGCTTCAGAGGAAATCCGAATTTAAGAAAACTAGATGAGAATGCCTTCGATGGAAATCTTCTACTACGACAACTGTAAGTCTTTTTTAAATTCCACCTGTATCACCTCGACGTCCTTCGTTCCACAACTGAGCGATTTTTGAGGGAGTTTTTGCCGCGCACCACGACTTTGTGGAATTAGCTGCCCACTGAAGTATTTACGAACCAATTCGACTTGGGGTCCTTCAAGAAAAGAGCGTACCAATTCTTAAAAGGCCGGCAACGCACTCGCGAGCCGTCTGGCGGCGGTATCACTTAACATCAGGAGCCTCCTGACGTTTTCCCCCAGTTCTATAAAAATACGCATACGCCCTGAACGGGCTTGAACACTCCCCTCGCGAGGTAAAGCGTAACAAAAGTAAAACAGAGCCACAGGGGCCTACGAGCCAGCCGGTCAGTGGTTGAACTGGCTGAGGATCCTCCTTGAGGTTGGAGGAGCCGTACACCTCCCTTCCTCCACAAAGTTAACAGTTCTGCACCCGCAAAAGTCGTGTGAACGTCCACCCATTCAAATATAATATTACTTGTACTTATTATATAATAGCTATATTGTTTCTGTATGTGTTCAGCGTAAATAACTCTTATTTACTTTATTTTTCCAGAGATTTAAGCAATACTGCCATAACCTCTCTTCCGACGAAGGGACTTGAGAAACTAGAAACGTTAAAGATCGAAAAGACTCCTTCACTTAAATACATTCCATCTATATATGAATTTCAAGTGAGTATTGAATTCAAAAATATATTTTGTATATAATTTTTGTTAACAAAACCAGTGTCGCTACTAGGCATTTGCCTAATCTCGTATCGGTTTCGATATCATTTAATTTTTACATTTTGTCTTTAGCTGACCCTCTGTTTTTCATAATATTAAAAAAAATTAAAGCTACGATATTTTTAGATAGGTTTTAATATAATTTTATGACAATTAAAAGCTACGATTTTAAACTCTTCAATAGCTAACTAACCAGCATTTATTATAAACCTTTGTCAGAGCCTAGTACGCGCACACCTGACGCACCACTTCCATTGCTGCGCGTTTGCGTTCCCTGAAAGACACAACCCAGCGAGGCACGCATTATATGAAACTCAGATGGCGAATATGGCACAGGTAACTTTTATTTAAAATAAAAAAAAAATAAAAAAAATATGTTTATTATGGAACATAAGATACATGTATCACTTATTCCACGTCATTAAATTTGAAGGCATCCCTACTCATCGGCAAAGAAGACAGAGGGTGTAGGCCGAGAGAAAAAGCCGGCGTAAAAACTCTCGGTACTCTTTTAAAACAGCAAATCATCAAACAACACTTATTTAAAACAAATATCGCAAATTAATTAGAAGTAGCCTGTCTAGCACTAGTCCCAGGCCCTTTTATCAACTAGATAATCGTTGACTTTATAGTAAGCCTTTTTACACAGCTTTTCTTTAATACATTTCTTAAATTTATTGAAAGGCAGTGATAAAAGAGCCTCTGGGATTTTATTAAAGAAGAGCATCCCTTTCCCAAAAAAGAATTACTAACTTTAGATAGTCTACTACGGGGAAATTGCAGCCTGCGTTTGTTCCGTGTATTAACATTGTGCGTATGTTCTATTCTAGTAAACTTATCACTATTTTTGTATACATACATAATATTTTCATAAATATATTGCGAGGGAAAGGTAAGTATATTAATTTCCTTGAATTTATCTCTAAGAGATTCCCTACATTTTAAATTATAGATTGCACGAATAGCCCTCTTCTGCAGGATGAAAATAGTTTCGACATCAGCAGCATGACCCCATAATAATAAGCCATAAGTCATTAAGCTATGAAAGTAACTAAAATAAACAAGTCTAGCTGTATCGACATCAGTTAGTGAGCGAATTTTTTTAACCGCGTAGGCTGCAGAACTAAGTCTCTTCGCCAATCCGTTAATATGAGGGGACCACTGAAGTTTTGAATCCATGGTGATTCCGAGAAATACAGTTGTATCATCCAGATTATTTAATGTAGGCATTTTTGCCAGATTAAGCAAACTTAGTCTAATGTATAAGAGGACGCTTCAGAAGAGTTGTTCGGATTAATACCTACAGCTGAGATTCATCGGACGTCAAGGCAGAATACGAAATTCCACCCGTATCACCTCGACGTCCGTCGTTCCACAAATGAGCGTTTTATTAAGGCAATTTTCGCCGCCCACCACCACTATGTGGAACCAGCTGCCCTCTTAAGTATTCCCGAATTAATTCGAATTAGGGTACTGTCTCTATGCATGGACAAATATACTAAAATTATTCTTTTTTTTGTTTCTATCAAAGACAATTTAAGTTATTATTATAGAGTGAAACTTCGCTTTGCATTTTATAAGCTCATAATCTTCGTTCGAGTGTTTAAAACCTTTATAAGATATTCAACTAAAATTATTGTAAATAACGAAGCAATTTTCCAGAAATGCGGTAAGAGCTACAAAAACACTCCATCCAAGACACGAAGATCACTGCCACCAGAATATATGAGACTATCAACGGTACCAATGCTGTAAGTATCTTACCTACAAATTAATACATAATTTTACAAGTAGTAATGCGAAAAGTGAGAGAGAGTGAACTCTTTTTAATTTAAAACTTTAATTGGAAAGTGTAATTATTAATTTATTGAATTTCCAGTATTTCCATAAATAGTTTTAATAATAATATCTGCACAATTGACAAAAAAACGGATAGGTACTCATTTAAACACAAACAAAAAAAACACAGTTAACAATTATTCTATCAAATAAAATTAATTAAAGTTTTATTAAAGTGTCGACTAACTTGTCGCATTTTGTGTTCTTACATTGCAAAATTGTTAATAATTTATACTAGATATTCTGGAGAAACAACATCCACAACTAGCGAAGAATATGACGGTACGGAAGAAGAATACTTCTCGGATTCCTCCAGTTTTGAAGATGACGGTCCAGGAGACTTCCATGACCCGGTTAACAGAAGTCTTGGTGTTTCTTCATTTGCGGAGTGCGGAAGTTTTAGCCATACGTAAGTCCGTATTAATTAATTTATTGAAGACAATTTAATCTGAACCTAAAGCAAAAGGCACATAAGGTGCTTAGGTGACAAATCATGAAAATCACAGAGTTTTACAATTATTAGTCTTCAAAAAGTCAAGTTAGTTTTTTGTTAATCCAGCGTCGCAACCCCACAACCTCTAATGTTATCTAAGTTATAAGCTCATGTTTTAAACAATTAAAGCTAGTTGTTACCCAGCTTCAAACAAAGTGTTTCATTTTTGAACATATCCATACATCAACCGCAATCGAACTTAACTTCAGTTAAAACTTTTATATTATTTTATTTATTATATTTTTTAATGTATTGTATTTTGAGAGAATAGTTTAGGTCGAGCCTAATTAACTAAGAAAAATATTACACATGAGTGTGTCCAATATATCTACTAGTATCAATTTCTGTTTGTATTTTGTGTTTTGCACTGAATAATAATACATCAATTAATAAGTAATCATAATATAATTCAACTATTTGATTACAGTCGCAGACAAATAGAATGCACGCCACTACCCGACGCTCTGAACCCTTGCGAAGATGTTATGGGCTGGTCATGGCTGCGAGCCAGCGTTTGGTTTGTAATAACCGCTGCAGTTGTTGGAAACATAGCCGTCCTCATAGTACTCCTCACAAACCACACAGAGCTAACAGTCCCGAGATTTCTCATGTGCCATCTGGCGTTCTCGGACCTCTGTACTGGTGTGTACCTATCTATGCTCGCAGTGGTTGACCTACAATCGTACGGAGAGTTCTTCAACTACGCTTACGACTGGCAATATGGAACAGGATGCAAAATTGCCGGATTTCTATCAGTCTTTTCGGGGCAGTTATCAGTTTTTACACTTACAATCGTGACTTTAGAACGGTGGTTCGCGATCACATACGCCATTTACTTAGATAGACGGATCACACTCTCAGCAGCAGCGAAGATTATGCTTGGCGGGTGGCTGTTCTCGATATTGATGGCTGGATTGCCGCTTGTAGGGGTATCCCATTATTCTTCAACGTCGATATGCTTACCCGTAGAGAGCGAGAACGTTGGCGTGGCTGTGTACCAGGGTTCACTGTTTATGACAAATGCAATTGCTTGGGTCACTATTGTTATATGTTACGTACAGATATATAGATCCTTAGGGGGAGGGGGAGAGAAATATGGCGGGAGGGGAGCCGCCGCAGCGGCAGAAAGGCGTATTGCTAATAAAATGGCATTGCTAATTGGAACAGACTTATTGTGTTGGGCGCCAGTTGCATTTTTTGGCGTAACTGCTTTGGCTGGCGTACCTTTAGTAGATGTAAGTCACGGCAAAGTTCTACTTGTGTTTTTCTACCCGCTGAACGCTTGTGCGAACCCGTTCCTTTACGCGATACTGACGAAGCAGTATCGTAGAGATCTCCTAACTCTTATAGCGAGGACCGGAAAATGCAATTGGTTGATACAGAAGTATAAACTAGGAACGCCCCCTCCCACCGCACAAACAAATCCTTCTGCGCCTGCGCCGCTGTTACCGCTAGTAGATTACCAAAGATCACAGTCACAAAACAAAGAGAATGGAGAAGTGATGCTTTAATTTTATACTTATTTGTAAATTATGATATTATTACTGTGTAATATTTGTTTTATTTTAGAATATTTTAATACATAATATACCTATATGTACACAGCTTTCATTTTTATAAGTGTCAGTCCTAGCCTTGGTATATGAGAATTTAGATTTTAGAGGTTAAAATAACTAAATCAAGTTCATTAAGCTTTGCCTAGATATAAACATGAACTAGATATAATCTGTATGTTCTTGATAGATACTAGAGACACTAAAACAAACCAAAAGTTATATTTTTTATTAAATACAGTGTTTATTCACAATTTATAAAAACTTGAGCAGTATCGTCAAGACAATTGAGTACATCTGTACTTATATATTCCATAACTAATTTATCGCCTTCTAATAAAATTTCATTTTTAATTAAATCTTGGATATCCACATCCATCTTGACAGGGCTTATACAGTAACCATCTAGCTGACGAAATATCCTTAACTTAGTTGGACCAACTTTGTTATTATCATTTTGAATATTACAGCTATCACATATACTGTCTATAGCTCGCCCGAGACTCCATGTTGCACTAATGAACACAGGATTTGTGTCTTTTAAGTCAGGATCTAAAACAACTGTGTCAATTTTCCTTAAATTCTCAAAATCGCTGATGACTTTTACAGGTTTAGCTTCCACATTTATAGGTTTTTTAATAGCAAAATAAATTCTGTCTTTTGGAGTTACTGTTTTTGGTCCTTTCGCCTTTTGTTTTAATCTCATAAGATGTATCTTTGACGCTGTTTTAACTTTGGCAGAAGACTGAAGGGCTTTTCTAATATTCTCCGTGATCTGAAAGCATTAATATTGTAATGACAAATCACATTATAAAAATAAATAGTTAAATTATACAATGTAACTGAAGCATTAGGCTAATAAAAACCAATGCTTACTAATAACCCTTGTGTAAAACAAACATGGTAATCTTTTTTTGAATGGAACCTTATATATGTTTCCTAAATTTTATTATATGTATATGTTTTTTTCCAAATTTTTTCTAGATAAGCTACCTTTTCTTGTAAATGTTTATTTGCTTCTTGAAACTGCCTTCTAGGAGCTTCTAGTTGTTCTATTTTAAACGCCATGGTCTCATCATCTATTTCTGGACATGACCTAAAATAAAAATTCAAATTAACTAAGATATTTTGACAATAAAAATAAATACCTAGAGATAAATAAGAAATGAACTAGGTAGATGTACTTTATTTGCTTTTACTGTTAAATAGTTCCTCATACAAATATTTTTCTATGTTCAGGTTCTTAACAGGAAACAAAAGATTTGGGTATGAAAGGCATAAAAATAAACCTCCCCTACATCTGCTACACAATTTTAATATGGTAAATAATTACTTAAAATACTTACGGATGAAATCTATGCTCTATACAAAAGTGTTTGTTACACTTGGTACACAACATTTCGTGAAGATTCCCTTTTCTACATCCTTTCTCTGAACACCTGAATATTTGGTCATCATTCTTAAGGTTAATTTCTTTTGGTTTTGGCGCTAATTCACAATCGCCCGAATGACAATGAGCATTGAAATGTACTCTGCAAAACACCTTCTTACATTTACATTGAAGTGGCAGGAAATCTGTTTGGTTGCAACTCTCGTACTGGCAGTGTTCCCCAAGGTCCGGAAATTCCATTTTTTTTATTTTTTGCTTATCGCTGGCAGTCAAAATGTTTCAACCTATCTTCTAAGAATTTATACTTAGCTCTTCAAAGCGTAATGAAATACATATTCACAAAATAAAAACACTTTTATGTAAATTATCTAGTAACTTTTTACATATTAAATGTACAGTTCGTTTTAAAAAAATCTAATTATTTGTACTACTTGTAAACAAACATGAATTTCAAAAAGTTACAAGATTCAAATGAAGACTGTTGAAAGTTCAGACTTCAGTGTCAAATCTCAAATGTCAACAGTCACTCCACGTCCACGGATATCTAATAAAATATAGTACATAGGGGTTTAGTCAAGATGCTTTAAACAGTAGTGTATGTAGAAAGTCGAAATCTTAATTTGTATAAAAATGTGTGGACAAATTTTCATACAAATTTAGTTTTCGAAAGGCATCTTGTCTAAGCCCCGCCGCTCGATTCTGCAGCTATCTGTTTTTTTTAAAAAGAAAATACATTTTAATTAATGTTGAGGGAGTACGCAAGGGATTAGCGATAGGTTTAGATTGCCTTTAAAAAATCGCTATAATCTGTTTGCAATCAATATTTTTTGTACAATTAATTTGCTGATAGGTATAAATTGCAACTACATAATATATGTTTTATTAATTTATCTATTATTATTAATTTAACGTCATTTTAAATAAAATGATGTAAAGAAGTTGGTTGAAAAAAAAGGTCACCAGTGACAGCTCTCAGTCAGCAACGTTAAAAGTTGACAGTTGTAATTTTATTAATGATTTACACTTTACAGACTTCTTTTTATTTAATTGTAATACAAAACTAATTTTATATACATATTTCCTATTTACGACACAGATAGCTGCAGAATCGAGCAGTGGGATCTTAGCCCATAATATACTAGTCTAAGAGTAATTTAAGAGAAAATCTATAGATAAACACATTTAAGTTCAGAATGTAAATCTACGGCTTGTACTTTGTTAAGAATTTCGCAAGACTGTAATGGATAACGAAATAAAAAATATTTCGCTTTAAAGGGAAAGTATGTTCGCTTGATTCGAATTTAATGAAAAAATTTTTACTGACGAGATGACGAGCCAACACATGTGCATTTATTTTCCGAGTAACTAAATCATAGACAACCAAATTAGAATTTCAAAGCTTCAAGACCCAATAAATATTAACCTCATATTGCAGTAAAATCATTGATATACAAAAAACCCAAGATGCACAGTCTCGAATAAAAGTAACGCTCGAAAGTGTCCCGAAACACTATTTCTGTCCATAACAGTATATGTTACAAGTATATAGTTGGTCCCAAAGTTCTGTCACTAGCACATTATTTCTAATTTCGAGCAGGATTTTATAAAAAATTATTGCATTCTATATTGGAATGTTTGATTATTGTTTTAAAACAAAAAACAATAATTTCCGTAATTTTTCACATGGAGTGGAATTGAAAGTAAACCGAATAGTTGTTATTGCGTTGCACCGCTGTGGACACTCCCGAGTACCATTTTCAAGTTGCTCAAAAATTTGAATATAACCTTAGGTTTGTGTACGGTACTATTGATAGGTACCTTGAAGTCTCCAGTGTTGAGGACAAGAAAAGAACTGGCTGGCCACTCCGCAAGAAACCAGCAGTAATCAAAGCTATCAAGGCGCGGATAGTAAAAATCCTGTCCGAAAACAGAAGTTGATGGATTTGCAGATGGGTGTCAGTAGGAAAACAGTAAAAAAGGTTTTAAATGAAGATCTTGGTCTACGAGATACAAAAAAGAGTGGGCACTTACTTAATGCTCGTCTAAAAGCAATAAGGCTTAAGAGATCGCGGGTGTTGTTTAAGCGGTACCGAAAAACCGACACCTGATATCCTCTTTACGGACGAAAAATTTTTCGATATTGAAGAGAAGTACAATAAACAGAATTATACATGTACCTAGGAGTTCTGAAGAAGCTGAAAATAAAGTTCAAGGGTGCAACATGGAATCATCATCATCAGTAATGGTTTGGTTGGGAGTGTCCTATTACGGCTAACTGAGGTTAATTTTTTCGAAAAGGGGTCAAAACCAGTGCTACATTACCAAGAGACGGTTTTGTATCGCCTTGTCAAAGAATTCAGCACCCTATTTGCGAATCACTTCGTGTTCCAGCAGGACTCTGCGTCTGCATACAAAGCCAAGACCACTAAAGCCTGGTTTGAGCGTCAAAACATCGTCTTAATTAGACATGAGGATTGGCCTTCCTCCAGTCCGGACCTTAATCCTTTGGACCAGAAATTATGACAGGGCTTAGAGAGGAAGGTCTGTGATAAACCTCATGAAAATTTGGAGAATCTGAAGTCATCTTTAAAAAAACCAGTGACTGAAATCGACACAATATGGTGCGTGCTGCGATAGACGACTGGCCGCGACGCTAAGGGCCTGTATTAAAAATGAGGGAGGTTATTTCGAATATTTTTATGCTTTTTTTATTCCTTAATTAATGTACTAAGAATTGATATATCACTCATTACAAACTGATCAGTACTTTTGTTTTTATCATTATTTCCATTTATGACAGAACTTTGGGACCGACTACGTATATTATTGCAAAATCAACCTTACGCGAATTGCTTAAAGTTGTTATTACAACGCAGTGTATACGTACTTAAAGCAATAAAATTTTACGACCGACCGTGGTCGGTAGGACAAAGTATTGAGTGGAGTCGAACATGACTTTTTTATTTACAACTATTTAACATAATTTTAAATTTATCCGACTTTTCGGGTGCTTTACAGCGTGAGTGGTCACGGTGACTGAAGACAAAAGGTGTTGGATGTTAAATAGTTGTAAATTTATAATAATACATAACATTAATCCGGTTAAAAAGTTTTTTCTTTAAATTAAAAAAAAATGTTAAATTGGCTACCTCCTGACCCACACTTTATATAGCGTAAATATATTTGTCAAAAACTACACACAAAAAAGTTCAAGAGTACATAAATTTATTTATAAAAAAAACACAAATAAATAACATCGACTCCACTTATAGACGCGAGACTATTTGAAATGAGCGCACAATTTAGAATGTTGCGCTCATTTTTTGAGGACGTTTTTTAGACGTTGATTGTGCATCTTGGGTTTTTGTATATCAATGAGTAAAATACATTTATTTATAAAAGAAAATAAATAGCTTTACAACACATTTCTTATACAACATTAGAAAACAGTTCAATTTATTTAAAACACTTTAAGTGTTTGTATAGCAGTTTCCAGTCTCAACATTTCTCCTTCGGTAGTGGTTAATTTTTCTGAGTTTGTCTTTTGAACATCTAATGGTACTTTTGTTTCGTAGTCATCTACAGCCATGGATTGCTTGAGTTTTTTCAATGATTGTTCCAGAGCTTCTTTCTTCTTTTCAAGTTTGACAATCTCCTTTTCCGCGTCGACCAGACCCTAGAAAGAATAATTTTAAAATCGTAAATCTTGAGTGGATATACCAATTTCTAATATGGCTCTTTCTAAGGTTCTATACATAAACGAGGTTAGTAAATATTTTGTATCAAATTAACTACACCGAGCTGATGATTTTAAACAAAAAAATAGCACATTCCTATTTTTTGATCGGTCATAATGAAAGGGCGAAAATATACATTGAAAATCAACATTGTGAAACTCAAATTCAAATTGTGTTAGGCATAGAAAATCTTCTTTAGTTGTTGCCCTTTCATTCTATCCTGTCTTCGGCAAGCCTTAGGACCTATTTAATAATGCCACATAACATTTATTATCTTAAAATTCATTCATTCATTTTTATTTAAACTTTATCGACACTCGAACGTAACCATAAAAACAGGTCTTGCTTGTTTCGCGCGTATGCGTGCACGCAACTGTGCACGCCCGCACGCACATGTGACTCATTATTGGATGCCCATATGCCTAACTTTTTCTATTATTTTGTAATCTTTAAACATTAATAAATGAATTAATTAATTTAGAAATGGTGATTATATCGTTCGATTTTTGTATTATAAGACTTCTAACAAAAACAAAATATGCTTCTCATATAAAATTGTCAAAGAAAAATTACCTTCAAATACAGATGCACCTCAATCTTATCCGATATTGGCAAAATAGAGCATCCCGCTGGAGGCGCTTCATCCACAAACCTACTGTTGGCAAGGCATTGCATCTTCTCAAACACATCTTTAAGAACCTTCAATTCCTCACTGAGAATTAAATAAACATCTGTTTTCGTCTTGTTAGGGATGTTGTATTCGGAGCGAGTCGATCTTATAGCGTGAACAATTTTCATCACATTTTCTACATCTGATTCTAAGTTTTTGGATTGCCACGGCGTGTCTGAAGCCTGAAATTTTATATAAATTATGTATATTTAGAATACTTAGTATAGAAAAATTTGTGCGCCTTGATACTTTTAAGTTTTCCGTAATTAGTTTTTGGTTGTATAAAACATAATTAACTTAGTGAATATTTGTATCTGATTTCGGTGTAAAGGATAGATTTCTATGAATTAATTTGTTAATAATTTATATTTAAATTGAGATATTGTAAACGTATATCTGTTTTATACTCCTAAATTTGGTATCTCTGTATAGTGACATTTGTTTTGTTTAACAAATATAATGTAATATATAAACATTCCCAAAAATCTCTTGGCAATAATTTGATTTTGTTCCATAAAAAAATTTGTATTTCAACAAAAAATATCGCTCTAACCGATTATAAAAACACTTTTATTTTTGCCTCAATAAACTCTGCTTCAATAATCCCTTAGATAGAAATCTTTTATCACCATTTGTTTGCACAAATCTTATGACTTATAAAGTTTTTTTTAATGAATACTTACTATAGGATAAGCAGCCACACAGATGGACGGACAAGAAGCATCAGCTCTTGGAAGACGCTGGTACAGCTCCTCAGTCACGAAGGGCATAAACGGACTTAGAAGCTTCAGGCCGTACTCTAAGACAGTGTACAAAGTACGTCTTGCCGCTTCTTGCTCGGATTCAGAGCCTTGAGCAAATACGGGTTTCAAATATTCCTGAAAAAATACACTAAAGTTAAAAAATAATTTACTATATATTTAAAAAAAAACAGTGGCGAATGTTAAATGTACATTGAAAGAAAGTCCGTTGGTGCACAGCCGGGGTTCGAATCTACGACCTCAGGGATGAGAGTCGCACGCGGATGCCACTAGGCCAACACTGCTCTTATATTTAAAATAGTAAGAAGAAAATTGTAAACTAAATAAATCGAAGTTGCTCTCTAGTTAATAATTATGTAAATAATTTATCAAGACTAATTTCTGAAATACAGAAAAAACACGGATTCATGAATTGCAATACAAAAGAATAAGAAATACAAGAATTACAAAAGTCACTATTGAGTAGGATAGGAAATGGTTAAGAAATGTTTATGCAGAAGAGTTTTAAAAGAAGTAAGAGAGGTAGCCAATCGTATTGAGTCGGCCTATTCCACAACTTACCAAGTACACATCGCAGAGGTCATAGAGCCATAGGTTATAGCAGGCGGTGGTGGCTGCTGGGAAATCGTAGTTCTGGAACCCTTCGTTCGTTTTATTCACTGCGTTGGACAATCGTGACATCATCCACTTATCTACCATTGACAGAGTCGACGGTAGAGGACCAGATTCGTGTACCTGGACGACATTTCTTTATTTAGAAAACCTTACGAAATACAAAATAATTGTTAATATAGAAACGCCAATTAAACAATAATAAATACAGAATGCGTGTAGGATGTGAGTGTGTAACTGAAACTTAATCGGCTTGATTTAGTGACATCAAATGTCTGATAGTGAGAGGATATCTTTTATGAAAAGACATAATATGAACAAAACCTAGATGAAATTATTAAAAAATAAGAACGAATACAGTAATAGTGTAAAACGTATTGTTTTTGACATACGGGAGTTACACTTAGCGCTAAGTGTGGACTTTTGAATAACTATAACATTTCCTATGTTTTGCTTCACCGAGAAAGTATTGCGCACTTTAAAATATATAATCCATTGACACACAAGGCCATTATTAAGCTATGTATTTGTGATACTAAGCTCACGCGAACAAGACGTTTTTGAATCTATTTTATAGAAAATGTTTCATAGACTAAATATTACTACATATTATAAAATGGAATCTGAGATAGTCAAACTAATCGATTTCGAATGTACGTATTCTACGTATCTTGGAATTACTCTATGGTGCCAAAAACTAACAACTCTTAGCTACACTCTCGAATACATGCACAGTCTCACACCCATTCACACACCCACACATTCACACGTACATAATATCTTATAAGACCTGGACTAGCGATAGATGAATTCTGTCACAACCTATTTGTCATGAATAAGTTTTTTATTATTATTAAAAATGGAAAAAAACAAATGACAAAAACCTTATGTCAAACAAAAATCCTGTTTAATGGTATTTTATGTAAATATCACTAACAATAAAATTGGCCGATAAATTACCTTATAGACCGTGTCCTTAGGGAAGTACATGAAAGCGAATTTCGTTGCGTTCCATAACTTATTGCAGAAGAATCTATATCCTTGCACTCGGAGAATGTCCAAGTTTAGGTCACGGCCTTGTGTCATCGCACAGAGAGCAAATCTAAAAATATACAAATAACATAAATACGACATAAATTCTTCTTGAATAATATAGCTTTATTTTATTCCACAAACTTATACGTCACAAGAGATTATAAGTAAATAATATAGTAAAATGTTGTATGGACCAAGGCATTTCACAATTTGTAAAAAATAAATTGTGCGTGTACTAGGTGTACACACGTAAGAAGTGAAACTTCTTTATGATTTTATTTTTCGAAAAATGATCTACTATATGCAACTTTACAGAAATTCGTTAAATTAGATAAAGTTTATTATTATAGACATGAATACAAATATTTCATTTTACCTTATTACTACGAAGATTATTATAGAATTTCATTAATTGTAATAGAATTATTACTAGAATCGATTATATATTTGCATGTTTATATGAAATATATAATTCTATTTTTACAGCATTATTGCATATTTTGGTACTTTTCATTGATAGTGCTTATTTCAATAGTTAGGTATACGTGTTTGGCAAATATTGTATTATTCAAAATTTCAGTAATATACCCGATGCGATTGAGAAATTAGAAACAAAAAACTTTCCTCTATCCAGTCTTGAAAAATAGAAAAATTATTGAACAGAGTAATGCCCTTCCAGTTGACTATCGCAAAAAGTTCGTGGCAAATTAAATGCAGTTTTGTATAAAAACCCCGGTTTGAAAATTGACGCGTTTATCAACGGCACCGGACAAAGTCTGCCTGAAGAGGTCTCTGCAGAAATGGCGCCAAATTTTAAGTTCTGTCCGGTAAGTCAGTTGACGTAGAAAGGTCATTTTCAGCCTATAAATTAATATTAAGTGACAAACGTCACAAGTTTGCTCAAGAAAACTTGGAAAAATATATTATTGTTTACTGTCACAAGAATTATAATAAATAAGTTTATTAATTAATTCTATGTAATAAATATTAGTTTTATTTTTATTCTAATTGCATTTTTATTGTGCATATTTTATGCATATTTCGCCCTTTTTAGTGCATATTTGCATGATATTTTGGCATTTTGATAGTGCATATAATCCGATGTCTAATTATTACTATCATTGAAAAACGTGACGATTTGCTACAAAATTTCTCCCATACGTCGATAAAGAAGTTTCATTCCAACGCCGATAAAGAAGTTTGACTTCAAAAAGCAACATGGCGCGTAACCGAAAAATGTGACGCGTAATGAAAAAATGTTACACTAAATTTTTTTCCAACCTCGATAAAGAAGTTTCACTTCAAAAACGCGTATTATTAAATTGATTTTCTACGTTTATTTGTGAGTAGCTTATTGTTTTAATTAAATCATTGGCTATTTTGAAATACGTCGCGAGTTAACGTAAGACTCGCTAAATTTACGAAATAACCAATTTGACAAGATTTTTTTAAACCATTTATATAAACGGTTTAAAACTTGTAGAATAATATTAACCTAATATAATATAGGCCCCAGAGTCACTATATAATACTTAATATATTTACTATATAGATTAGTATACAGATATTTCATACTTTAAAGTATATTTTTGAAGTGAAACTTCTTTATCGAGGTTGGAAAAAAATTTAGTGTAACATTTTTTCGTTACGCGTCACATTTTTCGGTTACGCGTCACATTTTTGGTTACGCGCCATGTTGCTTTTTGAAGTCAAACTTCTTTATCGGCGTTGGAATGAAACTTCTTTATCGACGTATGGGAGAAATTTTGTAGCAAATCGTCACGTTTTTCAATGATAGTAATAATTCTATTACAATTAATGAAATTCTATAATAATCTTCGTAGTAATAAGGTAAAATGAAATATTTGTATTCATGTCTATGATAATAAAAGCCTTTTGTTAAACTTTATCTAATTTAACGAATTTCTGTAAAGTTGCATAGAGTAGATCATTTTTCGAAAAATAAGATCATAAAGAAGTTTCACTTCTTACGTGTGTACACCTAGTACACGCACAATTTATTATTATTTTGAAACCTGTCGAATTGGTTCGGAAATACTTCAGTGGGCAGCTGGTTCCACATAGTGGTGGTGCGCGGCAAAAACTGCCTCAAGAAACGCTCAGTTGTGGAACGACGGACGTCGAGGTGATACGGGAAGAATTTCGTATCAAATTATAACACTTATTATCATCATAGTTTACCTAGTTAAAATGTAATTTAAAATAAATTCAATTCTAGAAGTTCAAAGACTAACCGAAGAGCATCAGTGCCACACTCAGGTATCCCATTAGGGTAATCCTGCTTCTGGCCCTGCTTCGCTTTCTCAATCTCGCGTGGATCCAGGTTCGATTCCGCAAGTTGAGCGTGCAACTCTTCCAATGTGATGCCCGTTACAACATCCACTGGATCAATGACGTTGCCCAGAGATTTTGACATCTTACGACCATGAGCGTCTCGGACCATTGGGTGAAGGTATACTTCTCTGAAATATATTATTTTTAATGAATTTAAAGTGCTTGTTAGAGATTATGAGATAGAGATTACGTGGTCATTTGTTTTGTTAGAATGGCAACACCACGCAATATCATAGACATCTTAAATAAATCAGTGACACTATAACCTTTTTAGGTTTCAGATTTCTGCATCTGTTCCATGATCATTTGCCAATAGATGATCAGCCTTCTGCGCCTGACACACACACTTTTGACTTTTTAGGTCTAAGGCAAGCCGGTTTCCTTCACCGTTCGAGCTAATGTTAAATACGCAAATTGAAAGAAAGTAAATTGGTGCACAGCCGGGGATCGGATCTACAGGGATGAGAGTCGCACGCTGAAGCCAGTAAGCTAACATTGCTCATCATAGACATCTTACAGGTTGTAAATTGTCAACGTGTCAAAGTCAAAATCTGGCCACTATTAATCGCTTCTAATCTGCGACATATTTATGGAAATAGCTTAATTCATATATTCGATGCCCGCACCAAACTTTATCTAGTTTCGTGGACCTCATTATATATATTTCGTGGTAAATACATTACAAAACCATATGATAAAATTTTTTGATTATATAAGGTGAAAGTAATCAAAAATGTTCTCTAGGTTCTATACGTTGTAAATGATATATAGTCTTTTCCTAAACTTACTTGAAAGGTAGTTTCCCCATTAACCGTTGCCCGAAGAAGACCATCCGTGCCACCCAGAAGAACAGAATATCATGCCCAGTCTCCAATAATGTTGTAGGATAGAATGCCTTAGGATAAACATAAATAACATTATATACAGCTTGTCAAAAATAAACTCAAACTCAAAATAACTTTATTCACATAGGTAACCAAGTACACTGATGAACGAGAACAGAAAAGATATTAAATTTATTCTAAATTTGAAGTTCGCAAGTCAAGGGCGTAGAGCGGGTAAGAAGAACTGACAAGAAACTCTCCAACACTCTTTTTAATCGCCAAGTTTTGAGTCATACAAATTTTTTGAACTGGAGCAAATCAATCCCAAGGATTAGGATCATTTAAATAATCGTCAAATTTATAAAAAGCTTTATTGATTAATTTACGTTTAACGAGAGTTTTGAATTTATTCAGTGATAATTTCGCTTGGGAGCTTGTTGTAAAAACGAATACAATTTCCATATAAGCAGTAGTTTATGTTCTGAAGCCTGGTTGGTCGTACGCTTAGATTAGTAGTTTTAAAATCGTTTATATTTTGTTGTACATACAACAAGGCTTCAAGAATATATTGACCAGATAGTGTCATCATATTTAATTCCTTAAACTTATTCCTTTTGCTTAAATAGATTTTGAATACATAAGCGACCAGTTATTTATATAAATAATATTAAGAAATCGCTTTACATAAATAAGTCTCGTAAGCCAACATTATTTAGAATATATAATAAAATTGACAGGAAGAAATCATGACCGCGTTGTAAAACACGCGAAACGCCCATTCAACAAACTCTTAAATTTATTAAGATAAATAAATTATATTAATTAATAGTTTTAATAGGCTGACCTTCAAATCATCCGTTTCATCCGGCCAGCCGAAAATCGCGAATGGGAACAGCCCTGATGAGAACCAAGTGTCCAAGACATCGTCATCTCGTTTCAAAGTGACATCTTCAGGGGCCACATTGAACTTGGTAGCTGCTTTTCTTCGAGCATCGTCTTCTGAATGTGCCGATACCCATAATTCTTCATTCTGGGAGAGTGAACCATTATTAGAAAACTGTTTTGTTAAATATTTTGGTACAGATACCGGCAAACATCTTGAACAAATGTCCTTGCCTGCGCAGAAGCGATTTTTAAGTATCACTGCGAGGGGGGGCGGCGGGTTGGGAAATCAGTTGACGTTTGTGTCCCGCGCGTCCCGTACGATGCGCAACCATTCCCCCACTCCCTTGTTTAATGCTCAAGAAGTTTGCCGGTATCTGTATAACATATTAAATGATTATGTTCGTGTACAATTTATAATCTTCGTTATGGAAAAGGTCGTAACCCTGACACATACTTTTCTTACTCTCCAAATTTAAAAATTTAAATGCATAGGCAATACTTGAACGGTCTCAGATACAAATAAAAATATTTATAGTTTTAGATGTCTTTTGCGTCTTCAGTAATGTTCAGAACCTTAAAACTAAGGGTCAAAATCCAGTAATTTTTTTGGTAAATTTTACATCCGATAGTTTTTTAGTCAAGCCAATGCAGACAAGGGAGAATATATATATAAAGATATATAGACAAAATATAGTATTACGTTAAGGTCGAGAAGTCAATAAATATTACATAAAATACTTTTAGAATATATCAAACTGTCTAACTCAGTAGTGCGCAATACTTGTTTGCAATGTGAATATCTAATCTGTTAACGAAACAGACAATGTAAAGCTGCGTATAAATTAAGCGCGGCAAACCATCGAACATTGGTGCGCGCGGCGGCCGCGCTCTATGTAGACGGGATCGCCGCGCGCGGCGACTCGAACATTGCCGCGCTCGAACGTGCCGCGGGTCGATCCGCTCGCTGTCGGTTTTTGAGACCGCATCAAAGGAGCTTCAGTCGTTGGCTCGCGCGCAGTTGGGACGGTTATAGATTTGGCTCGCGCGGCGAATACGTAAAAAAGGGTGCGTACATATACAGTTGTACATATATAAAGTTGGATTTAAATATTGATGACAAAGCTATAACTTATAAAGTAACTAATATAACTTATATATTAATTACATACAAAAAATGGGTGCGCGTACTTATGTACGCGCGTAAGAAGTTATACTTCTCTGGCATTATTAAAAATAGTTTTTGATTGCATGCAAATAATTAATTACATACAATTAAATAATCAAAGACTGGAAAAGGAGTCATTATAGTCAATAAAGTTCAGTTTACATTTGAAAAATTAAATAAATAAATATTTATTTTTCTTTTATTTTTTTTACAAATAAGATGGTGAATCACAATGAAAGCGGCAGCCACCCGACCACGCGCGTCCATACTCGCAGGTTTACAAGAGTGAACTGGTCTGACTATCCGCCGCGGTCTGTTCGTGATGGATCGCCTGCCGCGCGCGGCAGTCACGTCCAACTAAATTTATATCTACATATTGGCTCGCGCGGCAAATGAACGTCAACTCTGGTCGAACATTGGCTCGCGCGGCTGCCGCGCTTAATTTATACGCAGCTTAACGAATGCAAAATCACACGACTTAATACAGAACATACTCATATCATTACTTCTGGAATTAATAGGAATGGGGATATATAGAAGTATTTAGCAGGCCTACTGATTAAATCAAGAGATAAATTCTATAAAATTATTCTAGGGAGAACAATTTTCTATGGCAAAACACGCATTACTAAAGGAATTAAGAGCAAATCAATTCTATAAGCCAAAAGAAAATACAAAGCAACTAAAAACAAAAGTGAAATTAAGATTATTTTTTGATTATTTGATTGATTGATTTATTGTAAAAAATCGTGACAAAATATTTAAAAAAACTGTTACACACGAATGCAATGTTCACTAAAGTACATGGGTAATCAAAATATAGCATTTGTGATCAAGCAAAATCGACATGCGTACATACATTTATCTGTGTTCGTACAAGTCGCGAACGTTTCGGCGCTTTCTTTCGGCCCGAGCGAGTGCGTCGCCGATGCGGTTTTACGTACACTCGCTCTTCGGTACCCTTTAAGCGTTTATTGTTTTTTTTATTAATTTGTATTAAAAAAGCGAATTTTACTTGCCTACGTGGCAAATACAAGATTTAAATGCTTTAACACGTGACGAAGAGCATGATGTAATGGTTACGGGTGCTTTACAAACATTTTGTAAAATATGTAATACCTGGAGTGATAGCGACTTTATCACCAGTTCTTCTGTTCCGTTCAACGCCCCAAATATGAGAACTGGCAGTAAATGTTTAAAAACTGAACTATTGATTTCTGCCGATTTAAAGTGTACATGAATAAATAATATTTTGATTTTATAAACATTAAATAATGTAATACAATATAAGTTTGTGAATATCCGTCTTTAGAATATTTATCAGCCTTCTTCGTCAAATCGTCCTCTCACTGATTTCCTATAATACCCACGTCTGCTTTATCCGTGTATATGGGAATCCTGTATCATTAATTTGTCATTTTATTTTTTCTAGTTCCATAAAATATTCAGTGATTTTCCTTAAGCTATTGCTACTACGGTCATCTTAGTACTTATGTCCAACGCCTCTTCTTTATATTATATGTAAAGAGCGCCCAACGCGTTATCTCCTTCCGATGCCCTTTCATGTTTAGCCACTTTCTTAAAAACAAAATGTTCACTAACATTTCAAAACTCACAATACATTCACTAAAATCTTATACAAGATCATGTCAACTTGTCATCAGTTCAATTATAAAATGTGTTAAGTAGAAATTATTGTCAAGTCCCGTTAACATGTCAAATGGAAGAGAATAACACGTACAAACAGAAAAAAAGAGAATTTAACCCGCCCTGTCTGGCCCCACAATTCAACCCATAACGACTCGAGATTCATACCCATAAACTCTCTTGGACAATACAGAACTATCCAACTCTACCTTTGCCTTTTTGACCATGATCTCGTATTTCTCTTTTTCTTTCAGATACGCCTGAATCACCATTGCCCTTCGTACAGGTGCTGCGCACCGTATCCTTCTCTTCATGGTCTTTACCATTTTCCTCAACTTCTCTTGGTCCTTTGCATGCATTTCTTTCTGAAACGCATGCAAATACAGACTCAACTTCGTCCTTGAAAAAGGGAATTTGATTGAAAGAGCCTTTGCACTTGGACCAGTCACTTAAGAGTCCAGCCATTTCTTTCACAATATATTAAATATTATTGAATACTTATGGTTATAGAATCTTTAATTATTTATATAACACTAGTGGACCCCACAGACGTTGTCCTGCATGATATTTAAAGCGATTTGGATATTAAGCAAAGTATGAAAGTACCGACTGCAGTGCCATCTGCCGGGCTGATTTGTGAATCTAAACCATTCCCAGATCCCCTTGAACACACACAAAAAATTTCATCAAAATCGGTCCAGTCGTTTAGGAGGAGTTCAGTCACATACACACGCACACAAGAAATATATATATTAAGATAACACGGAAACATTTATATGTAATTAATTTGTTTACACCTACTATTAACAGCGACACAACATAAAAAAAGAATACAAAGAAACGATAACATCGACAAAAACACCAACAACTTGCGGCTGAAATAATACACAATGTAATTTTTATGTAGCCGGAGCCAAATGGACTGAAGGCTCATTTGATGTTAGGTGATACCGCCGCCCATGGACACTTTCATTGCCAGAAGGCTCGCAAGTGAGTTGCCGGGCTTTCAAGAATTAGTACGGTCTTTTCTAGAAGGAACCTAAGTCGAATTGGTTCGGAAATACTTCAGTGGGCAGCTGGTTCCACATATTGGTGGTGCGCGGCAAAAACTGCCTTAGAAAACGCTCAGTTGTGGAACGACGGACGTCGAGGTGATACGGATGGTATTTTGTATTCTGCCTTGACGTCCGATATATATTTCAATCATCGCGTACTTAACATAATATAGACCCTACTCCTTAAGGAACAAGGTTCATTATTGTACAAGTCGCAGCACATTAATACGTCAAGCTAAAAGTTAGATTTTTAAAACTATTATTTACCTCAGTAGAATTCATTTCTGGCAATCTGACTTTATACGCGGGTATCTGATGTCCCCACCACAGTTGTCTTGATATGCACCAGTCTCGGATATTCTCCATCCAGTGGTACCAGGTCTTCTCGTGAGCATCAGGAATAATCTTAAGTTCACCAGTTTTCACTGCTTTTATTGCTTCAGCCGCCATATTATTACAACGTATGTACCTATTAATTTATTATTTAATTTTTCATACAGCCAAAGAGTATTTTTAACAAAGCATTGTTATATATTTCTATTCCATCCTCCATTAAACACGAAAAACGAAGAACAGCACAATAATAGAAATAAAAAAAGCCGCTTCACGTCACAATAATTAAATTGTGCACTTTCAACGACAATCACAAATATACTAGATTTGAAGAATGCATTAAGACAAAACAGGGAAAAAAATACCATACAACTAGACCGCAAAAAACTTACTTAAATTTTCTTTTAATTTAAAAAGGATAATAATAGCAAATAATTAACACAGCAAGCATTTTCTAAAACGACTCGGCGAAAAGTCTCTATGGAGTTGCTGAAAATGTCCGAGACATTTTTCATCACAGTTTTATTGGTATTAGGAGTAGACGGAAGAAGACGATCGCCGTGAATTAAAGAGATGAGAGGATGATTTACCAGGTTCGCTCGAGATGGAACAAGATGGAAGGCATTAGAGGCTATAATATATATAAATATAATAATAATAAATATAACGTCCTATGGAATGATAAATCACATTGGTTTCCAGAGACCAAACATTAGCTTTAGGAAACGAAAATATTTTTTTAAAATTGTCTGTTAATACATAAACTTATAATGTTTTTTCCTAAAGTCTAACATCACATGGGGTTATGAGCATGGTAAAAACTTCATGTTTATACCAGCTGCAAATGACAACACAGTCTAAGAATAAAAAATCAAGTGTCTTTGACATACGAGGTTATCTTTTTATAAAGTGTCGATAATATCACGACGGAGTTTTTTTGTTTTTCTCTTACAAGTATTTGCCCTTTCTGCCTAAATATTTCCTTTTAAAACAAGCGATGCTAGTCTTGTCAATCCGGGAGTAAACATATAATTTTCTAAATCTAACACTCGCCAGCGTGCCGCGTTTGAGCTCGGATTCACAAAAGCTAAACCGTTGGTCCTGGCTGCGTTTCCAAATGGCGACGTTACACCACCGCAGTTAACTGCCATCCAGTTTTCAATACAATTTCGTTTGTATACTAGGGAAGTCTTGAGTAATGTCGTCACGGACATTTTTGAAGAGTTTTTACCCTACAAAGTAAAAAACGTTTTTGGTACCTAATAGTAATTGATCGTCTTTCCACGTTTCTGTACCACCAAGTGATTTCATTCCTTTAAAAAGCTGAGCATTGTCTGTCGTGGCAGCTGGTTGAAAGCCGAGAGAGTAATACATACTTACCCATATACGTTCGTAATTGGCGATCGTCGCCCCGCATCGCCACGTTTTACAAAAGGACCCCCACCCCAAATTGTTACGTAATACCGTTGAACGCTCCTGCGCGACGTCGCCATAGCATCCCGGTGAATTCGCGACCTATCAGTTTTGCGGCAAATCTGGTGATACTGTAATAAGCATTTGAATACAAAATTATTTGTAGAACAGGGCCTCGTCAAACGTTCAAGTGATTACATGCCACGTCAAAAGGTTCGGGGAGATGTGTTCGACCGGTCTAATAAGCACCGTCGCTCTCTTTTGAATTGTCTACTTTTTTTTATATGACAAAATATATCGTGAATTGTTTGTGTATGAATGTAATTTGATCACGTGAACGTTGAAAGTAACACAGCAGACAATAAATTAGTTATATCAAAATTATAGTATGTTTATAAATTACATCTGTTGATAAATTATGAACAAGTTTGAATAATAAAACTAAAGATATTATGTAGTTGAAAATTGAACCTTGCAAGGAAAGATTTCAGTTCATGAAAAAGGGACTACAGAATCGAACTACCATTCTATGTGACATAGAAACTGTCTATAATAAAAACAACCAATCAGTGACATAAGAATCAGTTATGACAATTTGTATTCACATTCAGTCCTAAGACTGTAAATTGAATCGGTTTTATCTTTCATACATTAAGTAATAAGGAATAAATATTTTAATTGTTAGAAATTTTTTTGTTTTCAATTTTTCGATACAGTTTACAAAAATACTTAAGATAATTTTCACCCTCTACGATCAATTCACATTTTTACTATAGAAGATTATTAGTATTTTTAGTTGAACTAAAAATATGCAAATACTTACAGCGAACGGTCCACAATTGTCCAACATCCTGCCCTCATCATCAAATATGTTAATGAAAGGCAAATTGTGACGTTTACCAATTTCGTAGTCATTCTGATCATGGGCCGGAGTTATTTTCACAGCACCTTAAAGTAATATATCATCTGTCATGTTCTTTTCGGAAAAAGGAAAATATATTTAGATTCACAACGAAAGGCCTAGGAAAGGTAGCGTTCGATTCACGCCACGAAATCCTTTAGAGACTGCTGACCCCCCGAGTAACCGCCGTAACGTTTTATAGTACCACAAGTATAATAAAGCGTTTCGTGATCCCGCCTAGTACTCTTATACAAAAAGTTACCATTATGTGGTGTAAAGTACTGGAAAGTTGAAAATAGTCTAACAAACGCGTAACTCAGGATCACCGCCCGCAAATTACGAGTAACGTTTTACAAAAGGACCCTCCTCCAAAATTCGCGAGATTATTGACTTGATTATAGCTCCCTTACAAATTACGTATGTAAAAAGGCGCGGCTAACATTCGAATTCTTGGAAGTGTAATATTTTTTAGAATAAAGCTATCACTCAGAGCTTTATACATTTGGTCATCGGACGCTATTACAATAGATATTTTAACATATACTAGTAAAAAAAAAAATTTGTACATGAGTGTTTGTGTAAAACTTATGATCACGTAATGGTCAAATAAAGAATAGATAAATATATAATACACTTACCAGTTCCAAAAGTCATGTCAACATAATCATCAGCTATCACAGGTAATTTTCTATTCACAATTGGATGGACTAAGCGTTTTCCTATAAACTTTTTATACCTGGAATATTAAAGACGGCTTTTATAAGGCTGGATAAAATATTTGAGTTGTTTACGTGAATTTAAAAACAATTTTCACTACATTCTCAGACTGACAACATCCCAAAAGACACCCTATTTAATATGTATTCCATCATTTTGTAAATTTTATGATAAATTTTATTTCTTCATTTTATAGGGGAAAATAAAGGAGTTTTATGATAAATCGATTAGGGTTCTATTCGTCCAGAGAAAAATAACACATTTTAAATAAACAATCTGTGCTAAAAGATAGAAAAGCTTGTTCACCTAACGTAGAAAATGGAATGTCATTTGTCAGTCGAAAAATGGCGCCATCTGTATTATGAATCGATTATATTTTTTTTCACAGTTTTTACAATTCGAATTATTTTAAAGAGAGAAAAATCTATTATTTCTTAACATATTTTTTCTAAGAGACATTCCTAATTTGTCCTATACACGAAAATCACTCACAAAAATCACAAACCCTATCAAGTATAAATAATAAAATTATATTCAACATAGCTAATAACGTTAATTTTTAAATTATTTTCACCAAAAATTAAAAAATATTACCTATCATCATTAGGGTTTACAGCCACAGCGACATCCCCAAGCATCGTTTCCACACGAGTGGTGGCCACCACCACTTCATCATCAGAATCCTCCATCTTATACGCAAAGTATACGATGACGCCAAACTCTACCTAAGACATAAGAGTTATATTTATATATTTATTCACACGTCGTTTCATTTATACAAACAAATAACATAATACATAAAAATTATGCAACGGGCTGACTTGTCGCTAACAAGCGATCTCTTCCAGGAAACCCTAATAAGGGAAAAACCCGAATAAAAGAAATATGATGGGTAAAGTGCAAGAAGAGTGATAATAACAATAATATAAGCGCATAGAAAATGCATGGAAAAGATTCTGGAGTTTGAAGGACATATTTAAAAATAAGGAAATTAGTATGGTTATCAAAAGGAAACTCTACAACACGAGCATTCTGCCTAAATTGACTTACGGCTGTCAAACTTTGACCTTAACAAAACCAGAAAACTTCAAACATGTCAGAATGCAATGAATAGAAGCATGATGGGGCAAAAATTTCTGACAGAATAAACATTGTATTATCAACAATAAAAAAAATCACACAATAACAAAAGATCTAACTATTACGATTAAAAAACTAAAATGGAAGTGGGCTGGGCATTAAAGCACACATGTCACATGAAGAGGAAGAGGGGTAGACAATTCCTAAGGTGGGTTGATGAAATAAGAGCCGTAGCCGGCACATGGACCCGAACTGCCCAGGTCAGAAATTTATGGTGGCAATTGGAGGAGGCCTTTGCCAACAAAAGGCAAACAGCTTTCTCATGTAACCATAATGATTTTTAGTTCCGAAAACGCTCACGGAGTGCTGCTCAAGAAATTCATACAAAAATGTATTGTTATTTATTACGGTACTATAACGCAGCGCAGTCGGTATTTGAACCTACGAACGCAAGGTTGAGATTACACTCTTAGTCTTACACTCGTAGAGCGTCTCTCTTTTCTAGTCTGAGGTCAAAATCCTACTCTAAGCTTAGATGATAATTATAATTTTTTAAACACACGTAAGTCCCTCAAAGGCCGGCAACGCACCCACTAAAATGGGTATCCATAGGTAGCGACTACCCTTCTTGGGGGTCCCGCAGGCTCGTTTGCCCCCCTATGCTATAAAAACACTGACCAGCCTTCTGTTCTTGATACATGCCGTCGATTTGTGGGTTTAAAGCAGTGTTTCCCAACATGGTGCCCACATCCCACAGGTGGGCAATTTGATTGTTAAGGGGGACTTTGGAAATTTCTTTAAATTATTTGTAATTTGAATTTCAGTTTTTCATGACGTTTTGAAAAATTACTTAGGTACTTATAAACCTATCATTTAACAAGAGAGTACTTAAGTGTTTCTTAAGTGAACAATTCCATTTTTTTATATTAAAAACTAGCTGACCGGGGAAACGTCGTTTTGCCATATATATCATTTATAATAAAAAAATAGGGGTTGATCGTAGAGGGGTGAAAGTTAGGGGTTTGTATGTATTTTTTAATGCTGTATCATAAAAACAGAAAAAAATATCTAAAAATAAAAAAAAATATTTAAGGGTGGACTACCCTTAACATTTAGGGGGATGAAAAATAGATGTTGTCCGATTCTCAGACATACCCAATATGCACACAAAATTTCATGAGAATCGGTCGAGCCGTTTTGGAGGAGTATGGCAACGAAAACTGTGACACGAGAATTTTATATATTAGATTATGAATGTTACATATGGGGAAATAATAATTTTAGAAAGGCTTACGTGGGGCAAGGCACAAAACAGGTTGGGATACACTGGTCTAAAGCATGACTGTTCTCTCACGAAATTCTCCTTCTCAGAGTTGACTTCAGCTACTAGACTAACTCTAAGATAGAGTACTCAAACTGATCATTGTATATTTCTTCTTACCTTATTTTCATACCCTGGTATAGCCAGCAGAGTTCGTCCAGTCAACTCCACTTTATCCACTTCGATATCGGAGATTGCACTTTTTAGTGTGCATGACCAATTGACGAGTCTATTCGCTCTGTAGATGTCCCCAGCATCATGTAATCTTATGAACGCTTCATTCACGGCTCTACACATTGTGGAGTCCATTGTGAACCGTTCCCGTGACCAGTCTAGTGAGGACCCCAGTGACCTAAGTTGTTCATAAATTCGACCACCTTTCCTGAAAATAAAATATATGACATCAATAAATAATAAGTTAATTTTTCATCTATATATAATAATGTTATGTTGGTTTGTGTACCCTTCAAAAACTCAAAAAGTTTTGCACAGATCGAGCAGAAATTTTAGCATGATATATAATCCGCATCAAGGATTGTTGATTTGATTATTCATCCCTCTTCAGTGTAGTAAATTTTGTGATATTATTGTAAATACTACATAAATTTACATTGAAAAGTTAGTACATAATTTTTTTACTGACTTAAAAAAACTGAAGGTGGTTATGAATTCAATGTGTAATTTTATTGTATAGCTCTTCCGTCCAAGAATAAAGCTATCTAGACGGTCAAAGTGTGAAAAACCAATGTTGTATGTCTTGTGACTTTTAAATCAAGCTATGACCATGCATGCTGCAAATTATGAGTAACATCAGTTTTTTAACTTTAAATGAAATATGCTTTTCCAATGTGTTTCAAACTTCAGTTCCAATGTGTACAGACTTCAGTTTAAAATATCTCTCAAAGATAGATATTTAAAAAAAATTTTTAAAAGTGTTAAAACACTCACTCTTCCTTCCAATTCCAAACACGTTTGATAAACTCTTCTCTACCTAACTCATGTCTTGTCTTTTTCTCTTCTCGCCACAGTTTCTTCTCCACAACCACTTGGGTAGCAATGCCAGCATGATCGCACCCTGGATTCCATAGTGTTGTGCGACCATTCATTCTGAAATAATTTCCAAAATGTAAAATTATTCATTTAATTTGCTTATGTAACAAACTACAATCTATGCCATCTGCCTGAGTCAGTGAAACAAAATGTAAAAACTATTGATTGTTATTATACAACCACTTTCTTCAATTAATTTGTAATCATGCACTTATGCAACCAGTTTAATTAGGCTGGGTTTGATTTCTGAGGAATCTAAGTTGGTCTTAAAGTCACATAAATTGGTTAGTTAGTTTACATAAGAACAGAGACAGTGCGTTGTAATCATCAAAACAGGATCAATGTGAATCTAGTTGAGATTTTGGATTCCCTAAACACAATCCTATATCCTATCACAATCTTAGGTTTAGCATTGTTATGAAAAAAAAGTTTTATTACCTGTGCCACCTCGTAATAGCATCTTCCACAGCATTAGTTAAAGCATGGCCAAGATGTAACGAGCCAGTTACATTGGGTGGAGGTATCACCATCACAAACTGACCTTTTGGGTTAGAGTCCAACACAGACTTTTTCTAAACATCAAAAACAAATTATCAATAAATATAATTAATTAAAAACAATTATAGGATATTATTGCGGATCTATATATATTAGATTTCTGACATAGCTCTTAGACTTTTTTTCGAAATTGGATGGTTTGTATGTGTGTATGCTTATTTTTAAAATCATTTAAAGGAATTATATTATAGCAATCTTAACAGGCTTTGTATAATACAACTAACAATATGACTATTAAATTATTGTTTTAAAAAGCAATATCTAGCACAGATACAGCTTTCATTGCAAAGTTTATGACTGACAAATGACATTTTACTACTACTAATACTTTTAATACCCCGTATTCTGGCTTGAAAAATCCTTGCTTGTCCCACCAAGCATACCACGCAGCTTCAACATATTTTGGACTGTAGGCATCTGGCATAGGTCCACTTATGTCTTTCCTTTCTCCAGCTGCAGTATTTGCAGTGTATACAGCACTTTCTTTGGTCTCCTTTGCTTTTTTCTGTCAAAATAAATTAACATTAGGCATGTAATAAATATTATTATAATAAATTGATAATAATAATAAATTGATTCTTAATGTTATAGGAAACACTGGCAGCTGATAAAATCACAATATGTTAATTTATAAAAGAAATGATGCAATATCGAAATAATACACGTCGATGATTCCTTTCACTATATCATAAACAATGTTAACCTAAAATGAATCAATATAATTTACGCTTTCTTTTAATAATACAGCTGATAAGGGATATGTAGCGAACGTAATGAATTAACCTCTGGCTTATCTTTTGGCACAGCTGGTGCAACACTCTTTTTATCCAATTTTGCTTTCAGCTTTTCTAATTTTGCAGCTTTTTTTGCTTCCTTTTCCAATTGTTTGGCTGTTTTTTCTTGAGGCTGGTCATCAGGTAGACCATTTTGTATGTTGTTTTCACTCATTTTCAACTCACAAATTCAGTCTATTTTAGTAAAAAATATTAATTGTACACATTTATACAGAAATCTTGTAAGTCGTAACACTCGTAGCACCGAACACGAAAGCACGAGATTCAAATTTCAAAAAGTTTATTAACATTTTGACAGTAAATATATAATCAATGTCAGAATGCACTATAAAAAACGAACACTAAATTTGTATGAAAATTTGTCGACATGAACTGTCATTTTCATACAAATTTAGATTTTGACTTTCTAGTTTCTAGACACACTACTGTTAAGGCACCTTGACTAAGCCCCAAGTATCGTAATTCGCTGTGAGTCTTATAGCCAATTTGCCATAGTTTACGTATTCATCTTTAGCTATAGAAGAAAAAATCCAAAGTAAAAAGAAAATTGTATAGTTGAAGTTGACGCATTATGAACTGAGGCTTCGGTTCATAAATCATATTTATCTGTCTGTCTCGCTCGCACTTACAGGTCCTATGGAGAGGTGTAGTGATGTGCGTAAGAATTGTAGAGGTGCATATAGATAACGGGATAGGTACGAACGATATGCTAAAGTATGTTAAGTATTAATAGGAATAATTTTTCGTTATATGAAAATAAAAGTTTTTAATTTTTAAAATAAAATGTTTGTTTCGACGTAAAGGGCCGTTTTTATCTTATCTAGAGATATTTCTTAGTTCTTCAAAAATCCTCCTCCGTATCTTCCCCATCTGTGTTATCTTTCAGTAGTTTAATTATCAGATGTAGTGTTTGATCTCTTAAAATAGTTTTGCATAAGTCCTGATCCTGAAGCTCCTCGGCATGCCTCACAATTTGGCCCAGTCTTCTTGAGTAACATTATCAATAGCGTTGTGGAGAAGAATTTCAACATCAGCAATGTTATATGTATGATTTTTTGCAGCAGCTTCTCCTTTGACTTGAGACTTAGGTCGATGACTCATCGACCCCGCGTGAGCAGGTAGGTAAGTATCGATAACGGGTTGCGTTGTATGCACATTCCTACTGTCAGCGACATTTATTGCCTAACGACTCAGTTTAAAATGCGCTGACTTTAACAAAAATAGATTCATGTAGTCATTAAGTCATTTCATGGCATTTCTTTCTCGTACTCTGTATTCCGATTTTCGTTATTTGTTATTTTCTGAATTTTGGTTGACAGCTGACAAAACATATCGTTCTCATCTGTACGGTAGCTTCCCTCCCCACCAGCTTCCTACCGCCCGTGGTCGCAAGTTGTAAACCGCGCGGCGCCAATCTTCGCCATTTTGTTTTTCTTGAAAACCGCATTGTCGGCACCCGTGTTGGAGTGCTTATAATTGTGAAGTTTTTAGTTTTTATTGCGATAATTGTGTGTATTTCATTACTTGGTTGTTATTTAATTTGATTTTTTCTAAGATGTCGGATCGAGAGGTAAGAATAACTTATTTGTGATACAATAGGACTTAGCTACTGTCCCCGAATTCAATTGTTATTTTGCCGGTGGCTTTAAACGCGTGGTATTTTACCATATTTAATGTGCTCATTTCAGAGGAGCCGTTCTAGAACTCGTAATGGGTCTCGCGAGCCTGTACCAAAGCCTCCAGCCATGTCTCGCCATAGCAGAAGCCGGTCTAGAACACCTCCCCCGCCTAAATCATCAAGTCGAAAATACAGGAGCCCGTAAGTCCGATGATTTTTTCTAGTCACCTCGTGTATTTTAAATTAAATTTTAGACAGAGAAGCAGTTATTGTCTGGAACTGTTAAACATTTCCGTAGCATTTTTTATCGATGTAACCTCGCTGTCAAGGCAACAAATTGCGCAACGATCAAACAATTTTAAAAAGCTAGTTTGATGACAACTCAAAGAATTAATTCAAACATTAAGATTTCACCTTATACTATGGAACTGAAAACAACTTAAACATAATAATTGATTTTTAAAATATTTGTAAATACATGAAATCACTCAACAGCATTTCTGTTATTTGGAAATAAATTTGATGTTTAAACAACATCTTTATCAGTAACATTAACATTGTATTGGTGATAAGGCTTGTAAAATTTTATGATTACTAAAATGCCAGTGATTTTATAGCTCAATACCAGAAACTATTAATATTCATACAAATGCATACCATTGATAAACATTTTAATAAACATAACCAACAATGCCCTGTGTTTATGTCAATTTAACCTGCCCAAGTTTTGGTTAAAATCATTTTAAGCATTGTTTGAAGACAGCAACTGCCAAAACCGTAATATCTCATTAAGGTACTAATGAGTACCATGTGATGGTTCATAATATGGATGATACTCTAGGTCGCGTTCCCGCTCAGTGTCACCACGTCGCTACCGCTCAGCCCGCTACTCCCGCTCTCGCTCCCGGTCATATTCGCGAGGCCGGTCCCACTCTCACAGCCCTATGTCATCCAGGCGCCGGCATACTGGTGACCGGGTGAGTCTGGTTAGTAATTTGAATAGACTCCGGACGTTTCTTCTTTGCTCACAAAAATGGATGCTTGCTTCCTATTTGTATTGTTGCCATAGCAACAGTATATTTTGTAAAATTAAATGTTAATAATCACATAAAATTATATGAAACTTTCATACACAATAGTAAAAGGAATCTACTACAATCACAATAATGGTTTGGTAACACATAGGAAGAATGAGCCGTAACCATGTGTTATTAAAGTTATTAAATTTTTAATAGCTTTTTGACAATGGAATCCATTGTTGAGCAATGAAAAAACGTCCTTGAAGGTTTAGAATAGAAATGTATTTTAAATAATTTTTTATATGTATTTACTTGTACTGATAAATGTAAAATTATAGATTAATTGTGATCTATCTAGTTGGTTATATTGTACAAATTACTAAGTAGAAATGTAAAATTGTATTTTAGAATTGTGTTCTAATCTAACATTACTTTCTTTTACCCCAGATAGTGGAGATTAAGAAGAAATGGTTGTGGGAACAGCCTGGTGTTTGAGATGCCTTGATTTTCGTATAAATTTTGAATGTGTTCTGCATAGTGATATTATTTGTCTGAGTAGTAAGCTCAGTAAAGCATGTCTCAAGTCTCATACTAGTCTTGGGGAATGTATAAACCTGGTTTGATAGATATATTTTCTATATCTTTGATTTAATCCTTTTTAAATTTTTGTCTTAAACTATAAAATTATTATTTTTACACATGCATTTAGAATAAAGAAAATTTACAGTTTTTTATGTGGCTGAAGGCCATATTAGTTGTGATTTTTTTTATAAAACTGAAACTACACAGGCTAATGTGTTTTAAAGACACCAGACTAGCCTGTGTAATATCCATATCACAATTTTTAGGGCTTGATGTTTTCAGGAGAACCCAACACCGTCCCGTTGTCTGGGAGTGTTTGGGCTAAGTTTGTACACCACCGAACAACAAATTCACCACATTTTCTCCAAATTTGGGAATGTTGACAAAGTTCAAGTAGTTATTGATGCAAAGGTATGTACATTAGATATAAACTAAATATTCTTTTTAATTTACGTATATTTTTTTTTACTTTTTATGAATGCTATTTAAAAATATGAAATAGGAAATAATACACAAGTTCAATTTGGTATATTCATAGGCTCTATAAAATATATTACCAAAAAATGCATTTTAAGTCATTGATTAAAAGTTTATAATGTATGTAAATTACATTCAAATTATTGTATAATACATAGGATTTAATTTATGACCTTGGTTGTAGCAACCATTTAGCTATGGCAATATTAAATCTTAGTCCCTTGAATTAAAAGCATATTATAGCTACTTAACGCCCAGTTCAGATATAGCAAATTCCTTTAAATATCATGTAGATATTGTAACTGGACTCGGCTACTAAAAACAGCTTTCTTATTGTTTGTTTACAATCATACAAATCACCTTTTGTTTATAGATATTGGCTAAGTAGGTAGGCGTGTAGCAACTGTGTTTCTATTCAGAATATGTGTCTGTATATCTTAACCTTTGCTTGTAACAGCATCCGGATATAACAAGAAAATTAGAGTGATGCTCTGAATGTTACATATACTCTTAATTCAATCTTTTTAGACTGGCCGTTCCCGTGGATTCTGCTTTGTATATTTTGAGTCGCAAGAGGATGCCAAGGTGGCAAAGAACGAGTGCACTGGGATGGAAATAGACGGCAGACGGATTAGGGTTGATTTCTCAATCACACAAAGAGCACATACTCCTACACCAGGGATATATATGGGCAAGCCTACACAGTAAGTAAATAAATATAAGTAAACAGATACAATATGAATACTGTCATTAAAATAGTGCAATTAGATATTTTATTTTATATGAATATGGGGGATAATATGTACAGGAAATTAAACTAATTATTAATTTTAGTTTACTGTTGTAGTTCTATAGGTTTTTCTAAATCAGCATATGTACTGAATATAAAGTGAGAAAGGTAAAAATTCATTACTTAAGCTATCAAACCATTAAAAATGTATTTTAAAATATATATTATATAACCAACATAGAAATGCTTGTATGAAACCATTCTTCTACGAGTTTCCTTACTGTTGGAAGAGTAATAGAGTAGATTTAGAGAGGGCAGACTTAAAGTCAGGTCAGCTCACTAAAGGCCTACTTTTACAATATAATATCATTTCGTTTATTATCAGTATTTTTTGCACTCGTAACAAACTTCCATTTCATTAACGGAGTCCGTCTTGGATGATAATATATTATAAATCTCTAAAGTCTGATTTTGTATGAATTAAAGATAAATTTTATTGTGAATTGATGATTATTCCTAGTGATTATCATATCCGTGTATCATGCAAAATACCGACTTGTTAATAATAATTTTTTTTAACAGGAAAATAGGTATCTGTATTATTATTTATTTGTCAACTAAACTAAATGCTGTTGTTTATTTATATATTTAAAGTATTTTACGAAATTTTTGAGATGTAGATTTTTTGACAGCCTTTCTGTGTTATTTTTATAATTTGCCTTCGTCTTTCTCAAACTAACATTCTTTTGCAGTTTGAACCGAGGTGACAATGGCTATGAAAGACGTCGGGACCGAGAGTGAGTAGAGTCATAAAGGAATATATTCTCTTTATTAAAATACTTTAATGATAGTGATTTTTTTATTGCTCAGCACTTTATTAATAACACTGGATTTTTTTTATTAAATTTAATTAAACATTTTTGATTTAATTTTTTTTTAATAAGCATTTTAATACTACACTTAGTGTGTGATAACGACGAATCTTCACACATTGTATACACATTTCAGCGACTACTACTACCGCGGCGGTGGTGGTGGCGGCGGTGGCGGAGGCGGCGGTGGCGGCGGCGGCTACAGGGAGCGAGACTACTACGCGAGGGGATACCGGCACCGATCTCCGTCGCCGCACTACCGCAGGTCGCGGCGCTACGAGAGGGAGCGGTCCTATTCGCCACGTAAGTACCACGCCATCAGTCGCTACAGCAGCGGTACTCTGACATTTTGACATCAAATTACTTTAACGATTAAAGACTTGTGCTATATCCCTATATAATTTAAAAAATGATAACCATGGTAACCAATATAGTGCTTTATTCGATATTGTATGACAGAATGTATTAAAAATTGTGTTTTTTATACTAATTATAATAAATATAAAGCGAGGTTAGACTTCATTATCTATAATTTGACATAGTTATCACATTGTAAATATTGCCCAAAAATATACTAGTTAGATTTATTCGAAATAATTTGTATCAGTTTTAAATAGTCTATTGATATTCATTTTCGCTATTTTTACATTCAACTTATGTTCTACAGAAGTTCGGACAATGTGAAGTTCTAGAGTATTGCTTCTTACATAAATGACTGAAAGCGCCAAAACTTACGAATGTTTGTATAAAAAAATAACTGGTAGTCTGTGCTGAAAGAAAGCCGGTTGTATGTGCGGGACTAATATGATTCTTATTTATGCTTAATTTAATTAAATTATATACATTTATCCGCCCTAATAATCGTTTTCCCCTCTATATCGCGGAGATTTCTCAAGTTATATTTCTGTAGTGTAAGATTTATAATAATTTGTGAACATTTGCAACCTGTTTCAATTGTGTTATAAAATTAAACTAAATAACTTTTATTAAATGTGTTCCTAGTTTTTGAATTGTTAAAAAAAAACGGTTTTACGAGAACTACTAACTACCGCGTTTACTAAATTTTCATAGTAATTATTAAGAACTATGACATTACAGCATTGTCAATATAAAAAAGTAATTTAGTACTCCAGCGACCTCAAATCTCGCAACGGTGTTCTTTCCGCAAAGACTTATTTTAATTAAGTATACAAATGTTTTTGAAAGATTTTGTGCTTTTTGTTCTTAAAATTTCAATAATTAGTTCCCTTTTGCTCTATATTTTATTAGTTAATCGCATTTGACACAATTGTTAACCATTTCATATATTATAATCCTCAAAATAATTTAGATCTCCACCACCCTAAGCATTGTTTACACTCTTAAGGTAAGTATTATTCAGGTTGCTGGAGATTTTAGAACTAGAACCATATATAGGTACATATATGTATTGTAGTAAATGTTTGGTATGTATATATATATTTATAGTATAGCGATGCCCGTCTCCAGTATAATAGTCGCGTGTCGTCGTGTATCGTGTATTACATGGGTTTTTGACTTTGCAGGTCGGTATTAGGTTCGCGACGTGACGTCACTTCAGCCATAACTTTTAGCACCCAAAGCCGGCCATTGCATTTATTGAACCTGCCCTCGGCTCAGCACCGAGTGCGGGTGCGATGAGGGTCCTAGTTGTAAGCAGCGCTCAGACGCCACTAGATGTACTTCTAATAAAGATTAACATTAAAGCTAATATTGATTTTGTTTGTTTGAAAAGGTATTGAAACAAGAAGTAAAGGATGAAGTTCCTTGAAAAACTAACTGTGTTGAAGTTTTGAATGTTTGAAATGTATCGGTGGCCGGACTGCGCCGAATTCTGCCTGAGCGAATTAAAAGAGTATGATCACGTGAAGCACGGAAGATCGCCCTCAGATCATAGTCTTTACATACGTTTACACACACAGATATTTTTTAAGCGACTCGTGCGTATTTCTATTCGATTCCGTAGATGTAATTATATTTAGTTTGGTGATATTGCATTCTAGTGTAGACTTTGTGAACGAGTTGTTAATAAATAATGATTTTTTCAAGTCATGGCTCTTCATGGTTCATTCTGCCCACCCGCTCTATCCATACTATCCTATCCGTCTGTTTATTGAGAGCTTCGGATGATCACATTTGGCCTATCTATCTATATATAAGAATTATAAGCTTGTATTCAAAAACGTTAAAGATCTGTCAGACATGTTCCGGAGTCACAGAGATTGACGTTTTTGAATACGAGCCGTAGTTGGGAAAACTATTTGTGTATGATATTATCATTAGCATTCAAATTCAGTATTTCTAGATTTCATTGTAGGGTAGATTAAAAAACTCATGTATTTATTACTTTTATTCTCAGTACACATACATGTTAACAAAAAATCTCACTATCGGGTTTTCAAGTTCTTAATATATGTATAGAAGTATAAATAAATATAGCATATAATTGGCACTTCTTTCTACGTGGAATGCGGTGATTTAGAACAAAGTAGAAAACTATAATTTCACATTTTGGACGCCTCGTTTCTCTAGAGCAAAATCTTAAATAACAAACTAAACATATTTTCTTAACAAATTCCGACAACCGTCTCGATCGATTAGCGCTTGTATCTGTGGCTTTTGAGTGAGATTCTGAAACGAGAGATGCGGGAACTAAGACTCCATATTCGATACATTTTTGGCGCACGACAGTCATCGCTATTTCTCGTTTCTGATCTTAGGGGTAGTGTTTTACATATTCACTATTTAAGTTTGTGCTTCAGTGAATTTTGAACCATCAACCTATTTAAACTTAGGTTCAAAATTCAATGATACGGTAACTCACCCTAACATTGAACAATAACAAATAATAAAAAGTATGAATAAAAAAACATAAATTCTACAAACAATTCTTCAACACGCGCAGTTTAAGAAATGCAACATAATACTGCAGTAACAAAATAATTAAACATAATTTAAACTATCTTATTCTAAGCATTACTCCACTTGAATTCAATCGAAAGTCAGTACAAATACAAAATGCCTTAAACAACCATAAATAAGTAATAACTAGATTAAAGAGCTGCAAAAGATTGGAGCAAAGGAGTCCTGACGACGCTAATAGGAATGGTAAGGACGTTGTAGGTAAAGGTTAATAAAATGTACACTTAAAACGACACGACTGAGGGTTGCCATGTTTCATACTTAAAAAATTCTATCATTGTTTCACCTTGGAGGTCATGTCAAGTTTGACAGCTGTCAATACTATATAGTATTCAAATTTAGTGAGGTGAGTTTCGATACTCTGTCCACTGGCACATTAAATTTCATTTAAGTCTTAAGAATTCGATGGCCTACTGAATAAGGAAATTTAAACCCAGGGCCTATGTACTAGACGAACTAAACCTACTTAGCGAGCATAGTACGAATATATCATTCTTAGCCTCAAACTAAATCTAAACTAAAAAGCTACAAGACGGCAAGCTTGAGCAGACTAGCTATAAAGAATGGCCGGAACAAGCTAGTAATAGCATTTTCACGTTACAAAATGGCTGGAATTACTGCATAAAACATAAAACATCGGACGAATCGCAATAAAACTATCAAATGTAAATAAAGATTTTTAGATGGCATCAAAGATATGTACGGATCCTGTTTATTCTACATAGGTATATGGGGCACCGACCTTTGAAAAGAGATTTAAGAAGAGTTTCATAAAGTCAATGTCGTCTGAAGTAAAACCAGAGACAAATTAATAGAGTGCGAAAGAGTCTTCTCTTGACAAAGATAAAGTGCAAAAATTTGCTTCGAGTAACAGTAAAGACCAAGAAAACTACGCTTTTCTAGAAGATATTTGAGTCTGTTATAAGGTTAAAACTACATTAAGAGTATTTCTATAGGAAGGAAGTCAATAGCCATATAAAATCAAACATTTACATTCCTAGTGAAATTAAAAATTCTAGCCTATACTAATTGTATCTACAATTACTAATATCCGAATACACAAAACTTTCAAAATAATAACTTGTCGATTAAACGACAAGTTAAGTAGTATATTTTGAGTACATACTCAAGTTATTTTACTGTCCAGATTCAATTAAGTCTGAACACATTTTTTCATAAATAAAAATTCCTAGACGAAATAAAAATCGTAAATATAAAGTAATGCATGATTTAAATATTGTTTGGAATGTAAATATTAAAAATACCTTTAATAAAATATAAATACAAGTGGAATAAATAACTTTTACCACAACAATAAATTGGGTTTGGAAAATTGTTGAGTTGTGATGTTATGTTAAAATACTGAATTGGTTTTTTTAAAAACTGTAAAATGATCCAGTAAAGACTAGACTTTTTGATATATCACTGTTATATTTCTAAAAATTCTCTGCAAAATTGAACTGGTTTCGAGATGTAGATAACATTTTCTCATAATATTCAACATGTTCCGATCTTTAAAGTTATTCAAATTTTTGGAGGGCATCCTCCGATTCAAGTTTTTTACCTCACTTTTGTGGGAATGTTTTTGTAAATCCGATCTATAGTATTAAAGCCGAGTGGTCCCTGTGCAATCTTCGTCTGGCGCGTAAAGGAGCAGTCGCGAGAATGTCGGAAGGTGGAGGAAGGCCGGGCTGTCTCTGGCCATTTTCTTGGTAAAATATTTGCGATTTCCCACAGGACACTCCTAACACTACACTGTCTTCGCTCCTGCAAATATATAAACCAATTTTATTTGTACAATTGGTACCGTAGCTGGTAGCAGCCATATTCTCATTTATACTAAATTAAATTTCTCTAAATAAAAAAGGAAGTTTGGTTTTAGTTTTTATCAATTTATATTAAGAGCTGATTAACATAAACATTAAAGGATGGTTCCGAAAATCAGCGATTCAAATTAAATTCATTTAGGAGATAAAATATTATACTAAAAAGCTTGGCCTGGTGTTCAATTATTATTTTTTCATGATACAAGATAAGCCTATGTAATTTTTTTTATTTTTTTATATAAAAATTTTTTTTATGGTTTATAGCGTGACAATCTATATAATAATATCTTATAAACTTTTTTGTCATTTATAAAACGTGGTTTTAGTTGCCATGGTTACCATTTATATAGAAATAACACCGTAACCATGGTAACAACTAGTCAATGTATAAGGCCGAATGCGACTTGAATAAATGAGTTTGAGTTAACAAATAGGTACTTTTAAAATATCAAACATTTAATGTTCTCGACAAAAAATACAACCAATAAAATATCTACCAAAATTGGTTTTATTTTTGGAACTAAACTAAGTGGGTATTTTTGGAAAGTCCTTGGTCCCAATAAAACTGGATATCGAAGGACCAATCGTACTGATAAAAACGAAAATGTTTGTCCAATGGTCATTTACATATATGAGATAAAACAAGTGCATTTTTATTAAATAATTTTCAATACAAATACTGTTTATATAGTTGAAAGGAACGCTTCTCTAAGATACCTACCCTTCGTCTTTATAAACTGTATTTTTATCGTCATTTTAAACATTCTTTATACTTTATTCGCATAGAAACGTACGACGAAACCCACTCGCTTTCTCAAAGTTTTTTGCATTGCACACTTACGGTCTAATAAACGCACTAAAACGCCCAATTAAAGAATTTTCATCATAATTATTGATAGAAAAACAACGTTAGTTTTTTCTGTTTCAGTTAAATGACTATGACTGCTGTAAGACAACCGAAACGTCTAGTTAATAATAAATTCATACAAGTTTTATTAATATAAAGTCGATTTAAAAACTAGCTATTTTGAAGTAAAAAATCTTACCTCAACATAAACTCCGAGGTGTCACTGTCCTCCTCGAATTCGTTGTGTATGAGCCCCATAGTCGCAATGTCCATGGCAGCCCATGGGCCACCTTTCTTGACAGTTCCCCAATCCGGATCCAGCATCAAGTAACTGTAGTCGTGGGCCTCAGGTCCCGCCACAAGTGGGTCTATACATTGCTGCTCGATTGGACCTAATGCGTTAAGTGATGTTTCCCACTGTAAAGAATTACAGAAATAAAAATAAATATTGATATAAAAATGTAATGTTTCGTAGTAGAATGGATGAACTAGGTGGTGTCAGGAAGTCAGTATTTTTATGATATTTACCCAAATTATATTTAATATTCAGTTCTAAAATAATTTAATTTAAACCAACTAACAAACATATAATTAATACGCGCACTGTAAAGCCTTATCGGGTAGCGTTTTTCAAGACGCACTTTTCAATTACTTTAGCCTTTTTTTAGAAATTCAAGATGGAACTCTCAATGACAATTTTTTTGAAAATATATATAACAGAGGGCTCTCCTGATGTTAAGTGATACCGCCGCCCATCACTCACATTGCCTGAAGGTTCGCAAGTGCGTTGCCGGCCTTTTAAGAATTGGTACGCTCTTTTTTGAATTGGTTCGGCAATAATTCAGTGGGCAGCTGGTTCCACATAGTGGTGGTGCGCGGCAAAAACTGGATTAGAAAACGCTCAGTTGTGTAACGACGGACGTCGAGGTGATACGGATGGTATTTTGTTTTATTCTACCTCGACGTCCGAAGATGAAACTTAGCAGGTATTAATCCGAACAACTCCTCTAAACTGAACTCTTACCAAGGAATTAATAGTTTCTGGATCATTAGCTGCCTCAACATCCATGAGAGCCAACAGCGCCATATTGTGTAGTCCACTCACAAAAAGAGCGCATTTAACTGCGTGAGCTGTATAGTCGGGTAACATTTCTCCTTCAGCATCTGATTCACTATCAGACTCGCTGTCCCATTCATTTCGGATCGGTTTCGATCTGGAACTGCGCAAGACAACCACATTTAAAGCTTTATTGAGTGCTTATTTATAGTCTTATAGTCGTTTGTTTAAAATTCTTTGGAAATATTGTACCAGATAGTAGCTAAATCAAAGATTAAAATAGGTAGGTAGATGTGAATAACACACGATGATGTTGGTGAAGGAAAAAATAGAATGTATGTCTTAGGCCGAAATATGGAGCATCTGCTCGCTTAGAGAAAAAGGTAAAAAGAAAGAAAGAACGATTAGGAATCTAGGCTTCAGGTGATTAACATTTATTTATCTAAGCTTACATATGGCCAAATTTAAACTAAAAATTAATAGAAAACCTTTTGCTATCTATTAATCTTTTCTAAGTATATTTTAAATCATAGTAAAAAACACCTATACGTTTCACAAATAGGTCGATCTCCCGCGAAGAGTCTAGAAAACTATTAAGCCGCGAGATTAAGCTGGGAAAGGGAACTTACCTTTCGCTAAAGGTTATCTGTTTCTCCAAGCCGGGCGTCAAAATATCCCGTAACTCCAACGGCGTCATAACCCTACTACTGTATCCACTTGACTTGTCTGAAAATGCTAGATGACTCAATTTTTCCATAAGCGGTGTTAACTGAACACCAGATAACTTTTTCTTAAAACCTACATCTGAATCTGTTTGTTCTGTATTTAGAGATTTCAGGGGCAATGATAGAGATTTCCTTCTAGACTGATCCGTCACGGCCAGGGTCTTTGTTGAGTCTTTAACTACTTTCTTCGGCGTTCGCTGAGGGGATTTCGCCAATTCGGAGTCAAAATCTTGAAATTTGTCCAGTTCACATAATTTTAGATTGAAGTTAAACATATTTTCTTCCTTCTTGTCTTTCATTCCTGCGTAATACTGTTCGAGATACTGGTTAAATAGCGACTCTGAGATCGCAATGCCATCATTTCTGAATACTGGAAAGGAGGGGTCATTTATTGTAATTGTGTTTTGGTTCTTCCGTTGTAGGGTAGGTGATAAATCCAGCGACTCTTTAGACTTTAACATGATTTTAGATCCATTTCTAGAGATCTTTTTAAACGTCTCTTGCAAGTCGGTAACACTGGCTAGCTTTCGTAAAGGTTCTGGTTTGTTAATAAAATGTTCTGCTACGCAGTCTGAATTAAGTACCGTTTCATTATCTCGTTTTTCTTCTACTTTATTTTCTATGCTTTTGAGAACGTCCGGTTCTACATCTGATTTGTCCTGACTTTCGAGATTTTGACAGATCGAGAGCATATTTCCGTGTAAGCGTTTGTATTCGACCATTGGTGTGGAGCATACACTGGTCTGTCCCGTGAATACATTTTCATTTTCTTTTACATCTTCTTCGAGTGACTTCTGGTTTTTAAAGCTTAGGGAGAGTTTGTTGGGACGTGATCTTGGTTTGTTCGCGAACGGGACGACGTCAGGCATACTGGGTTTTCTTTTTTCTCCCGGTATCTCCTCTCTATTGGGAGGCGAGATCATCGTGTGGTCCTCTTCTGGCACGGCTGTGAATAATAACGACTTATCCCTTTTCATGCCTGACTGAGGGTGTTCTCTAACTTTTTCTTTTTCAATTTCTTGAGCCTGTAACACATGGAGAAAGTAAAACGCCGAGTATTTTAAGGAAATCTACGTTATGTATGTTCGACCATAGACATACCTTTTTGAATCCGTTAACCATTTCTTCTCCATTTCGAGCGAAGTCCTGCAATTTGCTAGATTGTTTCTTCAAACTGTTGTATGTCTTTCTACCGACGTATACCACTAATACTTGGGATCCTAGAGGTAAAGGCGTATCCGTCTCAAGCGTTTCTGCTGGAGATTTTATTCGATATGGGTCTACAACTGTTATGTATGAGGTCAGACTTGGTGGAAGTTGAGTTGAAATTATCCTGTAAATAAATTATTTTTTATCTTCTATTGTTTTAATATTTTATCGAGTGCGGGAAAGAAATGATTAAAAAAATAAAATATCAAAATCATCCCCCGGAAATTAACTAAAAAACTTTTACGCTATACACTAGAGTACTAAACCGTACTTTAATATAAAACAGTTTATTGCCTTACATTTCGTTAATAAATCAACAATCATATTGCTTCACAACACTTTAAATATGTAGAATTATTAAACAAAACAATTTTCTGTTGAAAGTGTTTTATTACTGGTTCGAACGTGTTCTCATCACATTGAAATAAATGTAAGAAATGCAAACTGGGACGTGTGACTGTCGGCGATTAATAATTTAAAATCTAAGTTACATTTATGCTTACATACAGTTATAGTGATTACAGTAAATATTTACTCATTGATATTATTGAAATGTAAATTATATTAAACAATATGCTAGGGTTGAGCAGTGTTGGCCTAGTGGGTACAACGTGCGACTCTCATCCCTGAGGTCATATGTTCGATCTGTGCACCAATGGACTTTCTTTCTATGCTCATTTAACATTCCTTCGAACGGTAACGGAAAACATCGTGAGGAAACCGGCTTTCTTTATACCCAAAAAGTCGAGGGCGTATATCAGTAGGCTGATCACCTTTTTGCCTATTAGGCTAAGTTCAGATGACCGCGCGGTACCCGCGAACAGAACCCGCGGTACAAGATCAATATAAACGTAATTATCGTCTACATTACCCGCGGTACCCCGCCAACCCGGCGCGCTCCGACCCGCGCGCAAATCTTGAACCGCGCGCTTCCCGCGGCCGCGCGCGGCACAAGTTTTGCAAACCTGTATCGACCTGTTCATTGATCCGCGCGGCTTGAGACGGAAAGACACATAGATCGATGCAAAATTAGTACCGAAGATATGGTATTAAGTATTTGGTGATATGCAATATCTTATAGCATCTTCACTGGATTTTAAATCATTTTCAATAGAATCGTATAAAAAATCAAAGGATGCAACTGACATCCGGAAATAGTTAAAAATTATCTTCGTGTAACCTCAAGTCGGGATACAAAGTGACAAACAGGCTGGATGAAAGTCTGTCACTTAAAATTGGATGCACCCAGTATCGTCTTTGTCTTCTTCTACGACGTCTCAGTCTTCTATATAAAATCCATAACAAATTGCCTCCTCCACGTCCATTGTCAATCAATGTTGAAGCCACGCTGCCGCGCGTACATATACCATCATGTGAATGCTCCAACCGCGCGGCGACGCGCAGCTACGCGCGGTCATCTGAACTTTGCCTATTAGTTTGACATATCATGAAACAGAAAAGGTTGTAGCGCCACAATTTTTTTTTACAAATTAATATAATTGTTACAGTGCTTAGTGATGAAATGTAATATATTAAGATATGCTCGTGAGTATCCAGGGCACCTCAAGGGCTTTGAGAGGCTGTTAAATTATGAAAAAGGTTATAATATAGGTTTTAGGTTAATTTCTCTTACTTTACTGGCGCAAATTAGAGCCAGGAAAATGATGTCTTGAGCGCTACCAGGGAAATAACTTCATGTTGACATTTTATTAATAGTTTATGGCCAAATCAGTAATGCTAATTGAAATACGAGTTTAAAAGACTGTGCTGTGAGATGTCCCTTATAATAATACTAATAAATCGCTTATTTATGCCTAATACAATAAAGTCGTATTGCACAATATATACGCAATGAAATTCCTAAGTAAATAACTCAAAACCCGTTTTGAAAACTCCCTGTTAAAGGTTCCATTAAAACAACTCATTAGTGGCAACCTTTATATGTAGTGATGATGATGCGTGTACAAGAAACTTAACACTAGCTTAATTGGAAACTGGTAGTCAATGTAAATTTAGAATCTTAACATCTTTTCTGTTGTCGTTCATAAGTGTACTTGTTTATCTATATGAATAAAGTTATTTTGAATTTGAGCTTGAATGAAATGCCAAGGTAACTAATATTAAAAAGTTCGTTATTGATTAGGGACGGTCCAACGCGGACCGTCCCGAATATATTATTTATATTCCCTATTGAGTAATAATTAACTTAGGGATAATATAGCATTCTAACAATGAAAGAATTTTTAGTGTGTATTCGTTAGAAAAATACTCCTAGACAAATATTATATGCCTATAATATTTATTAATTATTAATGATAAATATCTCTATATATATGTAAGGAAAACATAATATTTAATATTTTCCTATACAAACTCTTTTATATTTTATTTTTCTTCTTTGCCGTCTGATCGACGATGTTTTATTTGTCACTTGACATAATAGATGTAAGATGTTTTAATTTTTTCTTTATATTATTTTATTTTATAAAACCTAGAATATAGGCTTTAAATGTTGTTTCTTTTGTATTCACAGAGAAACGCAGTTGCGCCTTATTTATCCCCAGTACTCGTATAAGCGATCGATACCATTATATATATATATAAAATTCTAGTGTCACAGTGTTTGTTTCAATACTCCTCCGAAACGACTGGACCGATTCTTATGAATTTTTTTATGCATATTCAGTACCTAAGTCTGCGAATCGGTTACTATCTATATTTAAAACCCCTAAGTGATAAGGGGTGTCCATCCCAAATTTATTTTTTATTTTTGTAGTTTCAAAAATAAAATTCTTTAGGCGCGTTATGAAAAATTTATGAGAGTGAAATTTTACGATGCGCGCGCACCGTGACTCAAAGTTATCAGTATGGGCGCCGAGCGTGCGCGAGCGATATGGGAATAAGACAATCTACAAGTTAAAAGAAATAGAATATGCGTGACGTTAGCAGCTATGCCAAGAATTTTGAATGACTATAATGACATTTGTAGTACCTTTTAAACAAATAAAGGAGTTGTATTTATCTTTTCAAAGAAATTTAGCAATGCTTTTTCACAAAGACCTATTGTTACTTAGTTAAAAGGTTATGAAACCTACCTAGTTATTAAATTGAATTAATAATATAATAAAATAATAATTATTATTAATATTAATTAATCATTGAATAATATACTAAATATTAAATATTGTTAAATTATTAACGCTAAATATTTATTATTAATTATTTAATATTTAAAAAAAATGAAGAAAGCCAAAGAAGTATAACTTCTTACGCGCGTACATAAGTAGTACACGCACCATTTCTTATTTTTTTTGTTTTTATTTTTTTATGATACAGCATAGAAAGCAGCAGAAATACATACAACCCTCAATTTTCACTCCTCTACGATCAACCCCTATTTTTTATTATAGTAGATATTTATTTTTATTGATCTAAAAAAATGTTTCCTAGAAATAATATACATGGCAAATCAACGTTTGCCGAGTCAGCTAGTACTTAATGATACACGCTTTAGGCTTATTTATTTTACAAAAGCAGTTCAAAAGGGCTAAAATTTCCTTAACACGCAAACTAAAAATAAACAAGACGAGTCCCAAAATAAGTGCCACACCCACTTAATGAATGAGACAACTGTATGGAAAGGACCAAGAGGAAGAAGGAGAAGAGGTCGCCCAAAAAAAGGTGGATAGAAGAGGTAGCAGGAAACGAATGGAGAAACAGAGCCATAGACAGAGTCAATGGGAAAAAGCTAGAGGAGGCCTTTACCCGTGAAGGGGTTCCGACGGTACTGAAGGAAGCTAGGATATAGGATAACAAGCAAAAAAAATGTAAAATAATCTAAGCTGTGTATTATAATTTGTTTTTGTCATGATTGGAAATAAAACGGGCTTTATTATTATTATAATGAATGAGAATTTATTTTTGCAAGCGAACAGATATTGACTCTTAGTTACATGAATGATGTAATAATTATAATTCTTTCATCATTCATGTAAAGATTTCTTTAACATCACCTAAAACACAACACACACATGAATAACTCGTCTTTGTTTGTAACATTTTTATAATTCTAAGAATTAGCAGAAGAACGTGTCGAGCCAATATAGAAAACGGAACCAGTTGGCTCGTGGGGTCATGAGCCTCCTGGGAGCTACACTATATCACACTGTTTTAATTATGGTGTAATAGATTCTGTAGAAACAATCCACATAGGTCATACTAATCCGCCTTTGAATATAAAGGTAAAAACTCACTTATTATTATACAAAATGACGCCTCCCAAAACGCCTTTACTTCGTCGACACTGCTCCAATATTTGCATCGACTCCAAATAAACTGATGTGGCACTCTGCAAAAATAAAACACCTATTAACTTCAACGCTAACAGCGGCACTCAGACTAGTTTACGTAAACAGTTACTTAATAAATACTGCTGTGCGGTGAACAGGGCACAATTTTTATCTTACATGGAAGATATTCCGCAGATAGATCCTCTCGATAATTTGAAACTAAACTATCAGAGATAAACTTCAAATTACCAAGAGTTTAAACAAGCGAGAGGTAGGGGCTCATACAAATAAGAGTTGGATCAAAATTTGTGATTTATTATTTCTATATTATTAATTTTTTTACAGAACAGGGGCAAACGAGCAGGAGGCTCACTTGATGTTGTGTGATACCGCCGCCTATTGACACCCTCAATGCCAGAGGGCTCACGAGTGCGTTGTCGGCCTTTTAAGAATTGGTTTATGTTATGTGTTTTTATATTTCAAAAAGTCCGTAATCTTTTTTGAGTGAGCGACTTCAGTCTATCACTGTCCAAAGAATTAAAAAAAAAACATTTGACAGGTCTGTACATCTAGGTATATATTGGTATGTTATTGAAGTTGTACTTCTTTAGGCGCGTTATGAAAAATTGATGAGAGTGAAATTTTACGATTGCGCGCGCACCTATGACACAAAATTGGCAGTGTGATATAGCGTGCGCGAGCGAGATGGGAATAAGACAAACTACAAGTAAAAAGAAATAGAATATGCGTGAAGCTAACTTCACGCATATTCTAGCTTAGCAGCTTAACAAGAATTTTGAATGACCATGACAATTGACATCTGACAATGACATTTACCTTTTAAACAAATATAGGAGTTTTAATTATTGTTTAAAATTAATAATTATATACCTAGTTATTTTCATTATACAAAATATTTGTGAAATAATATAAAATATTTGTGAAAAAACTGTGCTAACCTTCCTGAGTGCTTCAATACAATTGAGGTTAACTATCCGTATGTATTATCGAGTATTATTGTTGATTAAAACTGAAACATGAACCATTATTCATTGCTTTTGTTTATTGCGTTTGTTACAGCAACTTTTTAGAAATATTCTACGACCCTATATATCAATAATTGAGAACAAAGATTTAAGCACGAATACTAATAAGGAGAAAATGAAGGCTTGGAGCGATATAACAGAGAAGTAAACATTTTAATAAGTACCTGCATCTCAAAAAAATGACCACATTATTTAATCAAAACATCAGATTTAATCTAGCAAATATAAGGACAAGAGACAAAAAACAATTGATGAATCAGTGGAAGTGCACTAAATTGAATACAAAAAAAGAGTTGTCATCTTATCGCCGTGAAACATCAAAAACTGGAGGTGGAACAAAGCCACCATCACCTTCTCGAGACACAATGGTTTGAAGTAGATTTCAATGAATTTGATTGTGATGGTGTCGAGGTAGGAATGTTAATTATAAATATGATGTATGGTGATGTTCAAGGTTCAACCTTTCAAGCATAGGCATATGCTTACAACATTACTTTATTCCCCTACAGGGTAGTTAGAGATATTGTAATACCTCAAAACATCCATGTTGCACTTGTAGTACCGAAACTCTGTCCTGCCAGAAGTGAGCCCATTCCCACTTATAATGGACAGTGGGTATAATACACCTTAATACCTGAGTGCGAACCACTCACCATGATACTTAAATTAATAGATGTTATTTATATATTTCAGGTTATTACAAATAAAATCATTTTGGAAACAATTGATATCCCAAAAGCAAATAAAGCCAACAATGACAAGGTAATAAATCAGTTTTGACATAACTTGAATACTAAAAAAGCCAAACAAAGGTGTGCACAACAGTGACAACATAACTTAACAATTTCATTATTTTGTAGGATTAAAGAAAGGTTAAAGAAAATCATGTCGAACTGAACAACAAGAATCCCCAAACAACTCCAAAGAAACCTACAAGGAAGACACCGGTATTATATTTAAATTATCTCTATCTCTAAATAGAATAAAAGAAAGTTGCTATCCAGGTCTGTAGCATGTGCTACAAATTATATTATTAACACATTTATATAATTATATTAATATAAATGTGTTAAAAAATTTATAATATGAATTATAAAAAATTTTAAGTTTTGCATGGACAGAGCTTAAATTAATATTCTCTTATTTGTTGCAGAAAGCAAGTAGTTTTGGAGAAGCCTCGTAGATGCACAACCAAGTAATGATTAATTTAAAATTACAAACCGAAATTCTGATGAAGACATTAGAGTCACTTAAAAATAAATAGTATAATGAAATAAAAATGTTTTAAAGATAAATAGTGTTTTATTTGTTTAATGTAAGAGAATAATAATAAATATTTATTTAATTAATTTTTCAAATGTAAACTGAACTTTATTGACTTTAATGACTCCTTTTCCAGTCTTTGATTATTTAATTGTAATTAATTATTTGCATGCAATCAAAAACTATTTTTAAGAATGCCAAAGAAGTATAACTTCTTACGCGCGTACATAAGTACACGCACCCTTTTTTAAAGCTGGCGGCTTCAACACATTTACACTTTGTGCTTATGTAGTGTCTGTGAATAAGCGCGAGGCGTGATGTCAAACTGAAATACAATCACAAATACATCATGAAAAGACTGTCCGTCTCTCTCGCGCTCGGTCAAGCTTATGAGTATAAAAGTGACAGTTATTTTTTTGCTTTTGTTACTGTTTATCTTTACTGTACATGTTGATCTTTTTTCAAACATTACCAGGACAATCTCGTGAAATGGTGCACAGTGTTTTTAATTATTTTAAGCAGTTTAATGAAAAAAAAATTATTTTTAATTTGACATCAGATGCGACTGGGGTTTCTAAGAGGAGTATTGAAAGAATTGTTAGTGAAGTAAAAGTGAAGTGTGTTGAGCTAGATGGAAAATGAAAAATTATTTACACAAACTACTCTTTTACGTTCTTGGTCGGGCTTAGAACTTTTGGATCCACCCCCGTATGCACAAAATATTTATATGAATTTGACACATTTTTATTTATTTACAACCCACCCGACCTTACTAAAACCAGAGTAGACTAAAATATATAGCTTGGCAAAAAAGTCATATTTTTAAACATAGTGTTTAGTGAAATTGCATTAGTGTGAGTACTGTGAACGCGCCAGCTTTCGATAACCGACCTATAAGCAATGAATGATAAACACTTCAAAATATAGAGTAGGGAATCCAGGACTTCAAATTATCGCATCTTGGAGATACTATTACTTTAACTTCAAATTACCGAAGGGACTATAATTAACATTGGTTTTATTTAAATTATCGAGTCGACTGTACTGTATCCCCGAATTATTTTTACATAGATAGAATTTCTCCATAACTTTTACTGCCTATGCTTCGTTTAATCAGACCTACCTTCAGTCTACGTACCTGATTTGCACCAGTTTTATAATTTAATCGACATCGATCACGGCTGAGTCATTGCCTCGTTCAAATATAGATACACGACCGGATGATTAAAATTTGCAAATATCGACTAGGCTATTCCAAGCGGAGTTTAATCAATATGATTATAAATCAATATTGAGATTTATTAAATACAAAAAGAAACCAATGACGCTGCATCCCTTTGTCTTGGCTTCAAATTTCTGTATCTTTCGTAAACTTTTTTTTAAATGGGCAAGTAGGCGATCAGCCTTCTATGCCTGACACTAAGTCTAATGACGTTCCTCACGTTGTTTTCTTTCACACAAGCGAGTATTAATTGCGCACATAGAAAGAAAATCTGTGTGAAAATCATGTTCTTCGAACAACCCAAGGGTTAGGGACTCATTTCAGCTTTCTCTGTGTCATGGTCAAATTAAATCATTATGCGAAACCGCTTAAAATTGTGTTTCGAGTCGTTACAGTTAAATTTGTTAAAAATAAATAACAATTACGTTCAGTTTTTGTGTACGTCATTCACATAAAAAAAGTATTTAAACTCTCGTAAAACTTAAAACATTACGTCCCTTTGAAGCCTCAAAGGACTGAAAGAGGATTGTGACATTGTCAAAAAGAAAAATTAAGCATAAAAGGAAATTGCGAAAAATAGAGCGCTCAAATAGCGGTTCAAACAACGTCATTAAAGTAGAACAAATCCCGCTTTGAATGGGTATAACGTGAATTGTTAATTTCGTTATCTGATGGAATTTTACTGGAGCGAAATCGTTAATCCCGTAGCACTTGTAATCAATGTAAACATTGTAGTTATCTTGTAGTATCAGCAAATACACACAATCATTTCTAGAGTTGCACCTATTTTTAAGTGCTTAAAACAAGTTACAATTAAACAAGAACGAAAAGTTACAATTTAGATGTGTGTGTGTGTGTATACACATACATTAAAAACATGCTGCTCTTCAAGATTTTGCCGTCAAATTATAATTAAACATTTAAAGTAACTTAAATAAAAAAAGAAAATAAATATATTTGTTTCATTTACGACACGAATTAAAATTTACTGATTGTACACTACAATCTAAAAGGATTATGACCAGTTAACGTTGGCGAATATTTCTTAACTTACGACTTACCTACTAAAGAAAACATTTGAATTTTAAATTCGAAATTTTCCAAGTTTGTGTGACCTTAATTTCTCCAGTCGGCTTTCACAAGGTAGTTCAATTCGACACTTGTCTCTTTAAGTGTTGCCAATTGGATAAATTCAATTTAATAGGAATCCATTGAATTTGGATTCCTATTAAATTGAATTGTTATGATTGGAATCAATGCTTTGTTTTTTGCTTTAACAATTTTTGTTATTATTATTATTTTTTTTTAATTTATATAATGCTACAAATGTAATTATTTTTTTTGTATCTCACACACTGTTTTGTTGTGTTTTTTTAATATTTTTATTACTCTTTAATGTTAATATTCTAAGGTTTCGATATTTGTAAATATGTGAGGAACATGTATACTAACTTTTTTAGTATAGTAGTTTATTCTAAGAGTACATTGTCTTCACATATAATTATTTAACAAATGTAACAAAATATTGTAAACCTATTTTAAAAGGAGTAAGTGTGGAGTTTCTTGCCCATTCTTCTCCACACGAAACTACCTTTTGGAAGGGGCAACTAGAATCATCTTTATATATATTTTTTTTTTTTGACGTTCAAAAGTGCCATTTTAGATGGTCTAATTGAAATAAACGATTTGACTTTGACTTTGACTTTGAATGATGATGTTATATGTGTACATTAAATGAGATGCAACTACAAAATTATGTATGTTGAATACAACATACAATTTTTATATAAATAATTGAATTGTTCACTTAAGAAACTTGAATGATAGGTTTTAGGAAGAAATTACTAGGAAATTTTTAATGAAAAACGGTCAGAAAATTTTCAAAACATGTAATGAAAAAGTTAAATTTAAATTCCAAAATTTTTTTGAATAGCCCCCTTTACAAGAGAATTGCCCCTGTGTGGGGGGGTCCCACGTTGGGAAACATTGGGTTCCTAAGAGGCACTGTTAAACGAAAAAGACGTATTTTTAAATCACTAGTAAAAACAAAAATTTGTATTTTTATATTTTTTTGTAAAATTTATGTTCGGCGTAATTGTCATGTATTTTAGAATAGATACATTGTAACATATACTGAAGAAAATGAGGGGACTTTAGTAAATGAGTACGAACCACATACGAAAAGTGTCCCATATATTAATAATGTACTCGTAAACATATAATAAATATGTGGAGATATATGGAACAGAGAAGTGTTGGCTTGACGTGCGCCTCTCATTCCAGAGATCGTACGTTCGAACCCCGGCTGTGCACCTATGGTCTATGCGCGTATTTAACACTCGATCGCAGACCTAAAAAAGTTGACGGCGTGTGGGACACAGAAGGCTGATCACCTACTTGCCTTGCCTATTAGTAAAAACAAATGATCACGAAATATATACAGATACTAGTGGACCCCACAGACGTTGTCCTACATGATATTTAAAGCGATTAGGATATTAAGCAAAGTATGAAAGTACCAACTGCAGTGCCATCTGCCGCGCTGCATTTGTGAATCTAAACGATTCCCAGATCCTTTAACACACACAAAAATTTCATCAAAATCGGTCCAGTCGTTTGAGAGAAGTTCAGTGACATACACACTCACAGACGAATTATATATATAAAGATCTACGATCCAGACCTAAAAGGAGCTATTGTTTGTTTTATTACAATACGAATAATTATTTCTTTATAATAGCCGTGAAAATATTAAATACGCTATTAATTTTGCACGTGGTTTTAAAAACAAAAAATGATTTTGGTTGTTGACAACTGCTTATTATGTGTCTACCTAAACGTTCACGCTGGGAAATTCAAGATTTTAGTGAAGAAAGTTTAAAATGTATCTCTCAAAGGCGTTGTAACTTCGACCGTTTTCACCTGAAATATTACACGAGTAACACTTGGCTCTTGGCAAATAATTTTAACTTTATATAAAGATATTTATACTACTTTTAACGAAACGAATATCAGAATAAAAATATATTTGTATTTTATATACATAAATAATTTATATATTCTGACGAATACCAATAGATAAGCGTGTGAATTCACGGACAATGCTTAAACAGCAATATATTAAGACTTATTCATATTAAAAATCTAGATATGTGTGTGAAAATAAACTTTATCAAAGTTTTATTTAACTTGACACAGTTTAGACACACACACCCATTCACACACTCACACATTCACACATACTTAATGTCGTATAACACTTGTGTTTGATTAGTAGTAACACTAAATCTACTTTTTCGCAAAAAACTGTTTTAAGCATGTACCACTGACTAATTGTTATCTAGTTACCCACAACACAGGGACTAGCGATAGATGAATTTTGTCACAACCTATTTGCATGAATAAAGGTTTTATTATTTATATATATCACAAATTAAAAAAAAACAGAACAAAATATATACCTCCATTTTTAATGCTTTCGAAGTAATATTTTTCATTGAAACTAAGATACTTAGCTAATTGGTCCTATTAATATTTAAGTTCTGAACAACTCAATCCAAAATCCAGCATTTGTCTATATCAGAAAGCCTTAGATGTTTAAATATCGAATATAAAAGCTTCACTATTAGCTATTAATAAAAAAATGAGTGTCGCTACCTAACGCTAAACTTTTTAGGTCTGGGCCTCAGATTTCTGTATCTGTTTCATGATCATTTGTCAACCTAATAGGCAAGAAGTAATCACCATTCGAGCGAAGGTTAAATGCGCACATAGACAGAAAGTCTATTTGTGCACAGCTGGGATCGAACCTACGGGATGAGAGACGCACTCTGCCACTAGGCCACCACTGCTCTATTATTATTAGCTATTAATACGTTAATATAAACCATCGCCTATAAACACATCAGATTTGTTCGATTAATAAATTCAATATTAAATAAAATCCTATTAAAATATACGAAACTAATCGGTTATTGACGGCAATGAAGATATTTAACTTCGGTACGCCAATAGCAAATAATATTACTATTTTAATGCAAATATACCAGATATATTTGCATATCGAAGATCTGATATAAGTAAATAGATATAATCACTATATATTTAAAAAATCACAAATATATGTAGAATTATACGTAACAAAACAATTCGCAGCTTATCTATAAACGATAACAAGTCGACATGGAATGATTACGGTGTCTCATTAAGAGCTATACAACGCAAGCATTTATCCAAGCATGTAATCAGCGATCTATTCATTCAAAGGAACATTAACTTCATTCGTTGATAACGTTAAAGCCAGAACAACACATACATCTTTCGAATATTAATTATATGATTCATTTATTTCGTAATCCTCCACTAACACATTACCATAGACATCTATAGCTAAATATTTAATACATATTGCGCATCCTAAACACTATTGCTTGTGAGGCGTATATATTTAGTTGCACACTGGCTGAATTCACAAGAATTGCATTATTTATAGTTATAAAAATGTTAAGGTTTTAAGTTTTTACCGGTTATTTTTATATTATGTTTTTCGTATAGTTTTATATTGTATTAGTATTACGTTACTGTAAAAATAGGAAATAAGGAAAATAAATAAATAAATATTATATATATACAAAATGGTTAAAATATTTACGAAAGAAAATAATCAATAAAACTTATAAATACGTAATACCTAATTCGACTGTGCTGTGCTGTGGTGTGAAAGTGTATTTGTGTAGACAAAAAAACTTCTAAAGTAAACTATTCGGGGGGAAGGTTGTGTGTGTGTTTTTTGTCGGTTTAAATAAATAAATCAGTGGCACTACAACCTTTTTAGTCCTCAGATTTCTGTATCTGATTCATGATCATTTGTCAATCTAATAGGCAAGTAGGTGATCAGCCTCCTGTGCCTGACACACGCCGTCGACTTTTTGGGTCTAACACCCGTTAACTCACGGTGTTTTCCTTCACCGTTCAAGCGAATGTTAAATGCGCACATAGAAAGTCCAGGTGCACAGCCGGGGATCGAACCTACGACTAGAGGGATTAGAATCGCACGCTAAAGCCACTAAGCCAACACTGCTCAATGACTTTCACTTCAAATTACAAGCAATATTATACAAACAGTTTGTAGAACAATAACAATTAAATTATTTTTATCACCACCGCTATTGCTCAAAGAGAATTCTTTTTAAAAATACGAAGTAGGTGAGTTCAATTTTAATTGCATCGGGTTTAATGCATTCAGCGAGATGTTTTTGAAATAAAAGTATTGTGAATGGTACTTAAATAAAATTGTTGTTTCTATAGTTGGTTTTCTGTTCTCACTATTAGATCTTTTAATGAATCCATACAAAAACTGGTTAGTTAACATTTCATAATATGAGTTTAAGTTGTAATAAGTGATGTATTTTAGTGGTCTAATATTGTATGTCCCCTTTTAGGATAAAAGCCTCCCCCAAATTTTTCCATTTTCCTTCTTTTTTGTCAGATTTTTCTCAATGCATTCTTCAGAAAGAACTGTCTTGTTTGATGATCTTACGTTGAAAGTGCAAAATTTTAATTATTGTGACTAGTTATGTAACCAAACATTAGTTAAGTAACATCTAATACATATATAAAATTCTCGTGTCATAATGTTCGTTCCCATACTCCTCCGAAACGGCTCGGCCGATTCTTATGAATTTTGATGTCACTTATATATATTTTTTTTTTATAGAACGGGGGGCAAACGGGCAGGAGGCTCACCTGATGTTAAGTGATACCGCCGCCCATGGACACTCTCAATGCCAGAGGGCTCGCGAGTGCGTTGCCGGCCTTTTAAGAATTGGTACGCTCTTTTCTTAAAGGACCCTAAGTCGAATTGGTTCGGGAATACTTCAGTGGGCAGCTGGTATACGAACTCTTTACTAAGTCAAGTTAATTCTTTGTTAATCTAGAGTCGCAACCCCACTACACCTGATTTTATGTTAGTTAAGCTCATGTTTTAAACAATTAAATCCAGTTGTTACCCAGCTCCAAACAAAGTGTTTTATTTGAACATATCCATACAACAACCGCCATTAACCTTATTTTATTATTGTCCTGTCCTAATTTTTCATCTGTAATGGAGGGGGTGGTGGTCGCTTTCCCCACGGGGACCAGCCGGATTGGGGAGTATTTTTGTAATTGTTATTGTTGTATTTTCTTTGTTTTCCGGTATGCTGTGTTTTGTTTTTAGTTGCTAGATCATCTGTTAGCGCAGTTCTACTTATAGACTAGTTGATTTTATTCATTCACATTTACAATGTTATAGATGTTGAAAGGAACATAGTCTGAATGTGTAAGGCTTGCACTAATTTGGGACGTGCGAATCACGGCTGTAACTGAATTTTTTTCTATGTGCGCAATTAACATTCTACAGTGAAGAACACCATGGAGCAACTAGCATGTCTTAAATCCAAAAATCGGCGTGTGTCAGGCACAGAAGGCTAATCGCCTACTTGCCTATTGGGAAATATGATTTTATATTTAATGCTTTCAACTACTAAACAAAGTGTAGTATGTAATAAATGAAATTAAAAACTTATTTGGATGGGTAAACTATTAATCTTAGTACAGTGATTTTTCTAAATAGAACCGGAGGCAAACAGGATGCTTATCTGGTATTAAGTTTTACTGCCCATGGACACTGACACTACCAGACGGCTGGCAAGTGCGTTGCCGTCCTTTAAAGAATCGGTACGCTCTTTTAAACGGCATATATTTGTTAAATTTGATATATAATGGTTTGTCAGCTTTGATTTGATTCATATAACCTTAACATAGGGTTTAACACATAAATTACCTTTGGAAGACTCAACATTGGCACTCGTTGGAATATATGGCAGCCATACTGCAGCACCGGTAAGTATGTCTCGAAGATCTGGTATAGCTTCTCAGCTAGGCGTTTCTGGTCCTCCATGGATACAGCAAGCGATTGGAGATCACCGTGGTACACTTTTATCATGGATGTGAGGAGGTTAGCACGGTTTTTCAGCACCCAGTCGGGAATATTTCGATCGCTGCCTATCGCCTGTTGACAAAAGTAGCACTTGAAAAAAAGCATCTGGGTAACTATTGTCTAGAATTCGTGTCAAAAATTAATAGAATTTGTAATATTTTTTTAACGATAGTTATGTAACCTAACAATGAGCAGTATCGGCCAAGTGGCTTCATCGTGCCACTCTCATCCCAGAGGTCGTAGGTTCGATCCCCGGCTGTGCACCAATGGACTTTCTTTCTATATGCGCATTTAACATTCGCTTGAACTGTGATCACCTACTTGCCTTTAAAACATATGATCATGAAACATAGACATAGACATAACATTTATTACATACGAAAGCACACACACATAAACACACAAAATAACAATACTCAAAGAAAAAATAAAATAAGACATATCAAAAACAATAAAAATTAAAATTTGAAACAGATACAGAAATCTGAGGCCCAGACCTAAAAAGGTTGTAGCGCCAATGATTTATTTTATTTTATTTATGTAACCTCACATTAGTTAAATTACATATGTATATGTTAATAATTAGAAGCGTAAACAAAATATACAATCACCGCACACTTGAAGCCAATATGAGCCCTTTCGTTTTTACCTCATAAATTGTAATTTAACAATCTCGTTTCCCATAATATCCAACAACATGTCACTTAGATTTACGAACTCTTCAAAGTCAGGTTAGTTTTTCATTAATCGCAATCCCACAACCCCTAGGGCTATCTTATTTATAAACTTATGTTTTAAGAAATTCAAGGTAGTCGTTACCTACCTTCAAACAAAGTGTTTCATGTAAAATATATCTGAACATACAACAACCGCTACCGAACTAATAATTTATTTTCTCAAACAACATTTGCAACAAACAATAAGATTACAGTTGAGAAGGTATTGGGAGACTGGTTTCCAAACTAGGTAAGAACCTGTGATATGGATAACCAGGCTTCTATTCCACACCAAAGTCATATTGAGGGGTAACAAAAAGTACATCCATATATGGGTAGGTAAACAAATTTAAAGTTTTAAATAAGGAAAGAAAAACAAAACAGTCAACTAGTTAGAAGTTAGTAGAAATAAAGTTGTATGAGTGTATTTGAGGGTGTGTGTGTGAGTATGTGTGTGTGTGATGGAGGCAGAGGGTATGTACGTGTGTGGGTATGTATTTTTTAATTTGTTAAAATGTTATATTTATTAATTATACATTTTGATTATTATTATACTATATATGTCCAATAATAAACAATCGAAATTGGGTTTCAATAAAATCTGGAGTCAAGTTTGGTTAACTTTGGTACAAAAACCTATTCCCATATATCTATGAACAAGTTAAAATAAATATTTTAATTTAATTCCGCAGTTGCAGGCCGTTTTGATTGAGTGGCCTCTGAAGGATGTTATTGAGAAGGGAATGCTAAGTAATTAATTCACATACGTAGGTCTCAACCTTACTTCATTAACTTACACGAGATTTCTCACCTCCGGATATGAACATGCTAACTGAACTCAAAACTTGATAGTTAAGGTTATAGTGATCGATGTTGCAATAGCATTTAATATACCTACTTAATAGATTTTAACGTTTAGAAATACGAATTTAATAAAGTTTTTTATATTTTATACGATTGAAACAGGTGCAAAGGTACACGAACCTAATACCTTGACAAATTTCACACTACAGAAATATAACTTGGGAAATATCCCTGTTATACGGGGGAAATACCGCGTTATATGCGGCACAGAAATCGCGTTATACAAAAAGTCGTTATATGAGGATTACTGTATTTAAATATATGTAACTTCTCTAAAGGACATATTTATATCAGCCTTGACAACTATTCGAAAAGTTTATTAATCTGAACTGTCGTTTATGGTAAAGTAATTTATTACTTGGATGTATTTTAACCAATTCAATTAACAAGTTCTGGGTCAAGAATTAAACCACTTTTTAAAGCAACTAATTAGCATTTAATACACTTTATTTTTTTAAACGTTTTTTATATTTACGACGACGTCAGACGTCAGAGAACTCAGGAGTGTGTGAGATTAAAGCTACTCTGGTTGGCTGATAATCTTGCTTCGAGTGGACTGTCCTCAGTTAGCCTTACTTCCAGTATCAGACCACAGAGACCCGCTTCCTCATTTTACCGTGACGCGCCAGCTAGTCTACGACGGCGATAATTAATAAAAAGTACGTGCGTAAAAAGTCAGAAGTGAAACTCGTTTGGCAAACGAATTTTTTAACTCTTGTTCATATTTATACAAATCTAACACTAAGGCTGCTGCCTCCCGCGCCGCCGCCGCTACCGCCCCGCTGCCCGCAAAATTCGAGGCAGCAGCCTTAAGATTTCCGAGTCTTAGAGGGAGGGAAAAAGGAAGATATGTTAGGTTAGGTTAGGATATTTAATTGTCATTAAAATATTAAAAGTGTCGAAAACTAATAGAAAAATTTAATTATTTAAATTTATTTCTTCGATAATAAAAACACGTGGCATTTTAATTTACAATTCGTCATTTGAGATTTTAATAAGTTATTTTGCATAAAATATAAAATACTAATATATATTTCATAAATTGTCTTTGCGAAATTTTAATTTTAAAAATAGAATTTCTATAAGGTAATTCGGCCACCTCACTCTCTCTCTCGGTCTCAAGCGCTCTCTACCTTTTCTTCGACAAAGACGCTGCACATCTTCGTGATGTTTTTTCCCTCATGCGCCAAGCTTCACTTCAAAAAAAAGTTAAATCTTCAGTGTTGGCCTTGGATCACACGTTGCGAATGTTAGGGTCTAATTTTAGTTTCTTGGGTCTTATCTTAGTTTCAGGATATTTTCCGTACGTATCTAATCTAAAAATCAATTGAGGCAGAGTCGGCGATCGAACTCAGAACCTGCCGGGAGAAAGTTCTCTACGCTAACGCAACTCTGAATGATCAAAACAAAACGTGTTTTTCAGCCTTATTAAGGTCGTCGGGGTATTACACCTTTGCGCTTAATAAATGAAACCTTACGAAACTCCACGTGAGACGCGATCAAATGACGCGACATCCCCGCTTACGTCGTCTATGATACGAAAACCGACCGCAAATATAGAACATTTATTTATCTATGTGATACAGATAGTAAACACAAATAGATTTGAGATACGAATGGCGATTAAAGATTGGCGGAGAGTTTCTTGCCAGTTCTTATATATAAACAAAATTTTTTTTAAATATTAATTAAACATACTCTGTGACTGAAATTTCTAGGCAACCCATATGGATTATATTTATTGACATATTAAATTAAATATAAAATAAGTTTCATTAAATAAGCATCTCGGTGAAGGTCGTTGTATAGCGGGATCTTATACTATTACAATTTATCTAATTTGTGAATGGTCTGTGGTTGTAGTCTGATACTTTATAAAGTACATAGCTCAATCACCATCATGATTAATTGCTAATCATTGCACAATAAATCGATATTGGCTTTGGTTGATACGAGTTCTATTCTAATCCATAACGCGGTAGACCCAAACAGCGATAGAAGAAATCGCGTTGTAGGATTATTCTCTTAAACCATTTTTTTTAAATTATTCTAAAAACTAGGAACACGAATTTAATAAAATTATTTAGTTTAATTAACATAATATAACAACACAATTTAAACAGGTTTTTAGGTACGCAGAACTAATTATGGACTTCACAAATTTCACACGACAGAAGAATAACTTGAGAAATATCCGCGTTATAAGGGGGAAATACCGCGTTATATGTGGGACAGAAATCGCGTTATAGGGGTACCGTGTTATATGGGGGATTACTGTATTTTAATATAACTTCTATAAAGGATATATTCATATTTCAGCCTTAAAAACTACATATTAGAAATATATTATTTTTGAATTGTCGTTCATGGTTAATTAATGCATTGTGTTACTAGTGTTTAGTGAGATTTTTCTTGGCTGTATTTTCACCAATTCAATCAACAAGTTATGGGTCAAGAATTAAAACACTTTTTAAAGTTTTGTATTTCGAATAAACTGTGTGAAAGTTACCAATTTAAATAAAAAAGCACCGCGTTTTTAAGGCCCTGCAGAAATTATCTCGATCACAAGCCAGATCGTTGATCCTATATCCTTAGAATAATGATGCCATATGTACCTGAATATATAACATTAATTTGTATGTAATATATTACTATATAAGGATAATATATTAAAGCCTTAGCAACCTTTCAGAATGTCTTTGTAAGGCTTGCAAAAAGTTTCCCATTATGAAAAAGACAGGGCGAAACGTGAGTACTATGTTTACAATGAAATTAAAGATAAAAAAATTACCTAATAATTATTACTAATAAAGCACACGGAATAGTTTCTTTATAATATGCACAACAAATATATAAAAGATAATCTAAGCTGGCTTACATAAGAGTGCTTCAATATTCACAAGTAGCTGAGTGGTTTGTTCTAGCTAAGAGCATTAATTAGTCCGTGATTCGAGTGCACTGGACGCTATAACGATGAATGTTAATGAACACTCGAGGAAAATCTCCTAGGAATATATAAAAAAACTAAAACTCTACGAAGCATCGAATCTTTATCTAAGATAAAATGAACAACGTATATCACCAAACTTCTTCATATGCGATAGTGAAATAGGAATCACTATATTTTATATGTATAGAGATGAAGAGGGTTGTGCTTAGAAGAGAAAGAGACTACAACCAGGGAGAAAAAGAACGAAACATTATTTTTTCTACTAATTATTATTATTATTACATTATTTTTCTATTTTTGCGACTGAGGCGCAAACTAGCTGCTGTGGTCTCTGCCAGAACGACCAGCGCTGTGGAATAGTCTGCTCCTCAGCATAATCCTAAGCCAGGGCTAATTAAAAACACAACACCCAGGCATCACACACTCAAAACATAAGGTACTATGTTTAAAAGAAAAAAAAAGTCTTTTAAGAATTGGTACGCTCTTTTCTTTTTGACCCTAAGTCGAATTGGTTCGTAAATACTTTCGAGTTACACCAGTAGGTTAAAAGGCCAGCAACGAACTCGCGAGTCCTCTGGCATTGAGAGTGACCATGGGCAGCGGTATGACTTAACAAAAGTTGAGCCTCCTGCCCGTTTTCCCCCTGTTCTATAAAATAAAAAGGTTTTAATTTAGATAGCTTTCAGGAATGATGACGGGGAAATCGATTAGGTAAGTGCAATCACATTTCATATGAACTCTCTGTAGCTCTGTGCTTTTTGTCTATGAAACTAAAATCCAACATTTACGAGCAAAACCTTACTAGTAAAAATAGAAAATGTGATTAAATCCTTTTCATAATATATATAACCAATTTGTAGAAGTAACCTTTGTTTAGACCATGACGTCACTGGAGCAACTTGCCACTGTAATAATAGAATTGTCTTATCAATTTAACAAACGGCTGCTTAAAGCTGACAAATATTTGCTTTTGCTATCCATTAATGTTATATCAATCCATTTTTAAATTATTTCCAAATGAGGTTCTTTATTCATCGGAATCTTCTATAGTCTATATGTATATTTCTGATTACTGAATTGTTTGGATATATTAAAAATTAAAGTGCTTAGCCCTAAGGCTTTCCAATAGGCCCGATTATCAGATCAGTATTTATTTATTTATTTATTAACACTTCGTTGCATACAGATATAGTAATACAAAATTAAATTAGATAAGATTTGGAGAAGTGCAAAAATACATGAACTATACTAAAATAGGACACATGTAAAAGAAAAAGTGCACATGAATCACGATAATTTTAGATCAGTTTCACATCTATTAGTACGAAAGTTAGATAGAAATTAAATGTGTTTGACAAGGGGAATAAGTTCCATAAACTTTATTGTCACAAAGGAAATAAAATAATAATAATTTAGTTTTTTACTGACATAACTTTTACACATTTAAAGAAAACACTTTTTTACCGGATTGAAGTTATGTATTATTATAAATTTACAATTATTTTACATAATTTAAAAATTTTCCGACGTTTCGCGTGATTTACAGTGTGCGAGGTCACGGTGACTGAAGACAAAAGGTGTTGAATGTCAAAAAGTATCACTGCTGTAGAAAAAGTTGTATTATCCGTATTTATTTCCCCGGAGTTGGTATCGACTAAAAGATGGAGGGTTTTGGCAGAAATGGCTCACGGTGTCTTTTATTTTCTTTCAATCCGGTAAAAAAGTGTTTTCTTTAATAATAATTGATTTGCAAGACCGTGGTACAATCTAAACTCCGCATTTTCTATCACACATGTAAATTTGTCTTACATAATTAAAATGTAGAATTATACATTAATTTACCCATAATTTAATTTATCAGGTGTTTTAGTGTAAATTTAGAACAATGCTACGTTTAGGAATAAGATCGTAATAATAACAAAGGGGATATATTTAAAAATAACCCACAATAAGTTTTAAACGTTGCATGTAAACTAATCAAGCGGAAAATTATGCGATAATTATATTTAATTGTTCTAGTATTACTGTGTTAATGGATTATTATCAGCTAAGATTCTGTTAGTCTTGGCTTACTACATACAACACAAAAATTAAAACCGAACTAGCCTGCCCGAAAGCAATGGAAAGAAGCGTAGTAAAAATAAGAAAAATACATAAAATAAAAAGCGAAAACCAAGTGACAGCTGTCTTACATTATGTCCTAAAACAGATGTGCAAGCAAAATACACAGATAAAGCAGTACTTTAAAGACAAATATATGGAAAGGACTAAGGGGAAGAGAAGAGAGCGCCCCAAAAAAAAAGATGGATAGAAGAAATAGAAGCGGTAGTGGGAAGCGAATGGAGAGAGAAAGCCATGGACAAATTTAGTTGGAAGGAGGCCTTTACCCGTGAAGGGGTTCCGATAGACGGTACTGAATTTTCTGAAAGGATTTTTTAAGGTGTCCAAAGCCATGCGCCTTCATAATATTACTTGGGGTACTACATAGAATTAGAAATTGAACTATTCTTGAATAGTCAAAAAATAGACTTTTTGTGCATAACAGAGCACTGGTTAAAAAAATATGAAGTTTTGTTTAATTTTTGTAACCACAGGGTTGGTAGTGTGTTTTGCAGAGAAAATGCAATTCATGGTGGCTCATTAATCCTAATAAGTAAAAAACTTAAATGCAAAGAAAGAAAGGATATTATCAGCCTCTCTTAGAACTAACTATTGAAATCTCTGTGGAACTGGAGCAATTCATTGTTGTATGTCTATATTGTCCTCCATCACTGTCTATAATAATGTTGAAAATGTATTAGAGGAGATATTGTGTAAATTAGTAAAGTGTAATAAAGGGCTAATTGTGTGTGGGGACTTTAATGTCAATTTACTTGTCATTCAATTCAAGTGTACGCATACTTAGTCTTTTTCGTTCATACAATTTAATAAATCAATTTCATTCACCCAAAGAATAACACTACACCGCAACTTGATAGATATTAGTACATAGCCCCTTTGATGTTTGTATTTTCAATAGATTTAAATCTACACACTGTCAATGGTTTGAATTCCAATTAAGGAAACAAAAACATGTAAAAAGAAGAAAATTGTGATAACTCCACAAATGACCGTTGGACAGATTTAGAGAAGCTTGGTCTATAGAATGCCTCTTGTGGCACTTCCCAATAATTATACAACTTTGGATCATTTATTGATGAATTCAAGAAAGTATTTACTCAAAAACTTTATTGGTCTCTAGAAAACAAGTTTCTGTACTGGGCAAATGAGGAGTTACACAGGAAAAGGTTAAAATTATATGAAATCTATGACGAAATGCAATTAAATAGTGTGGAATTAGGGAATATGTTAGGTTGTATTCAAATAATTTCAAAAAAGATTGCAAAACTGCAAAGTCTCAATTTTAAGTTCAAAAATAAAAATACATGGATAAAGTAAAAGCTACCTGGAAAATAAAAATGAAGAATCAGGTAAAACGTCTGACAAACGAACTGATTATATGAAAAGTTAAAGGGAAGTTAATAAAATCTGACCAGAGGTAGCTTCTTCTTGAAGAGTTCTTTACAAATTACCACTAAATACGACCAAGTCCTAGATTCTTCACCTCTGCTGCGATCTCATTCTAGAAAAATGTGTACCTGAATGAATATTAAATTTCAGTTTAAACAATAACTTGTAATGATATCGTTAAAACTTTAAGCTTATTAATTTAAAAAAGTAAAGATATATGGGGTATGTCAACAGTCATTTTAAATTCCGTTATTAATGTAATAAGCTCTGAATTGTCTTAATTTTTAACAATGTTCGATTGTGGAGTCTTTCGGACGAAATGAAATTAAGTAAGATTACACCGTTGTTCAAGGCCGGTAGTGAGTCTGATCCGTCAAACTTCAGACCTGTTTCCGTGCTCCCTGCGTTGAGCAAAGTTTTTGAAAAAATGCTAACCTTTCTAATTTTAATAAAAATAAACTCTTACATAATAAACAGTATGGTTTCACTAAGGGTCGCTCCACGATGCCGGTGTGAAGTTGATTTCGGACTTTTAACGCCTGGGAAGAATCATATGATGGAGTCGGCGTCTTTTTGACCTGTCAAAGGCCTTTGACTGTTTCTCTGATTACCTGAAAGCTTCAAATATGGCTTATGGCAAAGCTTCCACCTGAAATTCTAAAGGGAAGGATCCAAAGAGTTCATGTCAATGGAGTCACCTCTCCGGGTCGCAGGTATCAATGGGCGTCCCCAAGGATCGATTCTCGGGCCTTTCTTATTTCTGATTTACATAAATGACCTCCCATTCTTTGTCAACGAAGTTCATGAGATGGTATTGTTTGCTGATGACACTTCACTTCTATTTAAAGTGAATAGGAATAAGTATTATTGGACGATTAAACAATTCTATCTCTCGTATAGTTAACTGGTTTAATGTAAATAACTTTGCTTAATGAGAAAAAAAAATGTATTAGATTTACAACTACTAGCGTAAAGCGAGATATTGGTAACCGAAAATTAAGGACAGTGAACTAAACTTTGTTGACAAAACTGTTTTTCTAGGCTAACAATAGATAGTAAACCAATGGGGCCCACACAAGAGACTCTTTCGAATAGGCTGAGCTCTCGTTGCAGTAAAGAAAATCGACAGTTTACTGATGAGGAACGGCTAAAATTGTGTACCATAGCTACTTTCATAGCGTTATGTCGTACGGCATTTACTGTGGGGTGCTGCTGCAGAGGTTCAATCCATATTGTGCTGCAGAAGCGGCTGTTCGGGGTATTTGTTGTGTTTCTCCGAGGGAGTCGGTACGGAATAAGTTTAAGGAATTAAATATTATGACACTATCTGGTCAATATATTCTTGAAGCCTTGTTGTATGTCCAAAAAATTAAACATTTTAAAACAAATGGTGACTTTCACCTACCAATAGACTAATTTAGTGTACACCAACCAGCTAAAGTAAACATCAATGGAAATTGTTTCTTTTTACAACAAGCTCCAAGCGAAATTAGAGAATTATCACTAAATAAATTCAAAGCCCTCTTAAACGAAAATTAATCAACAAGCTTTTATAAATTTGAGGACTATTAAATGTCCTAATCCTGGGATTGAATTGCTCCAGTTCAAACAATTTGTATGAAATACTTGGCGATTAAAAAGAGTGGCGGAAAGTTTCTTGCCAGTTCTTCTTACCCGCTCTAGCCCTTGACGCGAACTTAGTAAATGTAAATTTACGATTAATTTAACTTGACGATTCAAAAGTGTACTTGGTTACCTACTTGAATAAAGATATTTTGAGTTTGAGTTTGAGTTTGACATACAAGTCGTAAAGAACGATTTAAAAAAAACATTTAGAGCTGTTTTAAGGTGGAGACGTAATTCGACAAATTTATCTTAGTTGCTCGTATGATTTGCTGAGAGCAGATGAAAGTATTATTATATACATGTTTATTAAACATAATATTTTTTCATATTTTTTTAAGTGAATTAAATGGAAAATTGTATGATACTGTTTTATAATTACATTCTTGGGATGATAAGATGTTTCTTGTATAGGTCAAGGTCACAATAAAATTACGAAACGTCAATCGGTTTTTAATAAGGAAGGGACATCTTGATAATGAGTCTGAAGCTAGACTTGTTAGCCTTGAATAAACACGGTTTCATAATAATTCAAATTCCATAAAATGTTTACTGTTTTGGGATTTTTATTTTATCAATTTTTATTTATTTACACTTCGTTACATTTATAGAAAAACTAAAAACATAATACATAAAAAATTACAAGGGATTCAACGGGCGGCCTTATTGCTAACAAGCGATCTCTTCCAGGCAACCATAGTAAGGAAAAAATCTAAAAATCGAAATATGATGGGTAAAGAAGTGCATAACCAAATCTTTATAAAAATTATAGAATCACAAACCTTAATCTTTTATATTACAAAAAAAGAACAACTAAAAAGCTAATCTCACGGATTAATGAATTGCGATGCAATACAAAAGTATAAGAAATACAAGAATTACAAAAGTCACGATTGAGTAGGATAGGATATATTAAGAAATGTTTATCAAGAAGAGTTTTAAAAGATGTTAGGGAGTTAGATAATCGTATGGAGTCGGACAGCTTAATCCACAACTTAATAGCGGAGATCCAAAACGAATTCGTTTTAGGCAATTGCCTAAGAAGGATGAGCTGTGAGATGGAATTTCCAAAAGGCATCTATTAGAGGAGCGTATCATATACTTATTAGGACCTGAGAATTTGAATTCATTTTTTAGAGGAAGTTTCGGAATTGAAAAGAATTGAGTATAGAAGTCGAAGGACGCCACGTCTGAATAGAATAGGTACCGAGCTAACTGCGGAATTTAGACACATGGTCAAGGTCTAAGACTAAATATAAAACGTATGCTGAAATTCTGCAGGCGTTAGATAAAAATTTTAAATAGGAATCTTCATTTATTTGTTTTTAGACGTTTCGAGCAACCCTCTCTCCGAGGTTCTCTTCTGTTACTGTTATCAAAACGTTAATTTTTTTACTATTCTGTTCAATTTTAAATGTGACTAAATCTTTCGAGTTTATTACTGAAAAAACTTTCTTTCTTTCTGCCATATTGAAAGAAATTGTTTAACCTAGTACTTCTTGGTTTATAGGCACTACATATCATTTCAATTTAAAACCATGGACCTAATTTTAAAGGACATATTTTATTCGTCGTATTTATTGATTTTTTGACAATAAATTCGTGTCGTTATGAATATTCTCTATTACGAAAGTTGTCAAAATGACAAATGTGTCATGCTCTGTGCGCTTTTTAAATTTGATGTCGTTTTAGCGCGTAACAGGAAAGAACATTACTGTTTGCATAAAACTAAACACTATTGCGTAATTAACCTACGGATTCCTTTAATCGGTAAACCACAGCTTACACAACAATCGTTTAAAGATAATCTTCTGCAAAAACAGATTAAACTTCTGCTGATAAGTATACTGTGTGAGCAGATTTTTTTTTATAGACTGTAACTTCTCTCAATATATATTTATAATATACCTTTAGCCATAAATAATTAATCTCTGCATATTTTACCGCATTTACCTCGGAAAGGGTTGTTCGGATTATACCTGCAACTAAGTTTCATCATCGGCATCGAGGCAGAATACGAAATTCCACCCGTATCACCTTGACGTCCGTCGTCCTACAACTGTGCATTTTTAAGGCAGTTTTTGCCGCGCACCACCACTGTGTGGAACCAGCTACCCACTCAAGTATTTCCGAACCAATTCGACTTAGGGTCAAGAAAACAGCGAACCAATTCTTAAAAGGCCGGCAACGCATTCGCGAGCAATCTGGCACTGAGAGTGCCCCCTGTTCTATAAAAAAATTGCACTCAAACTAATGTGCTCTTTCCGTCAAATTGTCTTTATGCTGCGATGAAAAGAGAGATAGTATAAATCCTGACCCTTTGAACAGAAATTCGTTATTAGATTCCGATGTTCATCAGGATTACATCGATTAAAATATTATGTACTGATTTTTGTTAATAGATTCTTAATTATATTTAAAAATATATATCTTTTCAGAGGTGTCGGACGATACTGACAAATTATTCATATTAATATTATGAACGTTATATAAAAATTTATTGTTGTATGACAAAGAATTTACGTTTATTTAATTATCATACTTAGTATAGTAGCAAAAGCACACTGTTTGCCTTAGAATACTATACGTAAACGCACGCATACTCGAAACTTAACGGAGCTATCGAATAGTTAAGGTAACATAAGATACTGCTGTAAACAAAAGGATTGAACTCGTCAATTGTTTTCTCTTATATGTTAACCAATCATAAGCAAACGATGTTTCTTAATGGGCGTTCCCACGACGTTAATACGACAGTCAACCACGCTTTCGTAAATACACTTCTGTGTGAACGCATAGGCGTTAAACTTGCTTTCGTGAGGAACGGCGCAACACAAGCGTGGATAGATCAAACGTGTTTGATTTTCAGTCGTGATATACCGTTCGTGAAGCCAAGATGTCGTCACAACAACGTGGAATTAAGTTTAACGACAGTGAAACTACGCGTTTTTTGGAGTTATATTCTATGGAAAAGATGTTATATGATCCAAGTTTGGAGGAATACCGTGATAGAGATTTACGTGCCGCCCAGCTATGAGAATAAGTCATAATGAACGTCTTTTTTTCGTTTTCTTTTCATGATCTTTTTGCTATGATAGTACAAAACCAACTTAAAACAGCACAACTTTCAACAACAGATCATTCATGATCGATGTTTCGATAATGACTAAGTCGAAACACGAAGCTGAACGGCACGAAATCCCCCAACCATGTGAACGTTTCATCAATTCACACTTTCGTGAGTGTCACGAACGACAGTTGACTAGCGTAGTTGACTGTCGTGATTAAGCTCCTGGGAACGCCCCATAATACGTGTGTGAGTATTATTCAGAGTCGAGACTAAGTGTCAACTGTCATATGTCAAATCCAAAACTTTTTTGACATCTGGGAGTCGTACTCAGCGCCAAGTCCCTACTCTGAATATTACCCTAAGCAACTTTTGAGCACATATATACTCACCAAAACGTATCTTCCATATTCCCTGATAATAAACTTCCCACTCTGCAACGTGATTGCCGACGGCTGAGAGAATAGAGACTTGATGCAGTGAGCCGCTCCCACCACCTGGACAGTTATTTTATATTAAAGATATTATAAACTGCATACAATGCATCAGTGTTGGCCTAGTGGCATAAGTGCGACTGTCGATCATGAGGCCCTGCCTTCAAATCTCGACTGTGCACCAATTGATTTTATTTCTATGTGCCCAATTAAGACTTGTTCGCACGGTGACGGCATCATCACATCCTGAGGAAACCGGGATGACTTGAATCCAAAAATCGACATGTGCCATTCACAGGCTGATCAAAATGTGCCCGTACAATTCTATAGAATACTCCCAAAGTATATCTTCTTTAGAAGCTTTCGTTTCATATAAAGGTATAGCACTTTCTGAGAAGTAACCACCAAGAACTTATACAACTATTTATCACTACAACGTAGATATCGATACCCTACTTTGACGACACACCCAAAACCAAGCCCCCGAGCACTCATTAATTATCATACTACAATTACCTATAATGTTGTATTCAAATTATATTAACTTGTATGATCATTGACTGTTTTGATATTAGTGTTAGTTGACCTAGGGCATACTAACATTAGACCAGGGTAGAAGCCTTTACGCCTTTACAGCGTATTAAAGACATAAAAGGTAAGTTTTCAACAAATTTCGAGGGAAAAAAATAAATTTTGTAAAAGATAAAAATTAAAAACCAAAAACTTGTTATTTTTAATTTTTCACATAAATTTTGAGGTAATGTGAAAAATGTGTAAATACAAAAGTTTTAGATCTTTTTATTACCTACAACTTTGCCATTTGAGTTCTTTCCATAGGACTTTTAGTTTTGCCGGAAATCGAGATAAACCGTTTTTTTTACCCTTAAAACTCCCCCCTCCCCCTTCCCGACCTCAGATCGCCCGTAAATTATTTTTCCTTTAATTTTTATAATATTCTCCTCCTATTCCAATGGGTTTCATCCTACTATTATTTTTTTAGGTTTCAAAAATTATCGACCATGGTCTACATGAATAACATGGATATTTATCTACAGAGTAAACTTCTTTTCATAAACAACATAAGCATTTCCATTTTTTAAGGTCACCATAAATTTGATTTTTTTTTTATTAAAACGAGTCTATCAAATGCTCTATGTGTGCGAAACGTATTTATAACACGCTTTTTTCCAGTTAAAGTGTTTGTTTAGACTATTCCTATTATAATCTAATTCAGGCAACATAATATTAAAAATGTTTTATTGTTATTTCATAAAAATATACCAGTCATACATGATAGTAAAATATTTAGTACAAAAAATAAACACAAATTTTTATTTAAACTAGCAACTTTTATTACCTGAGAGAAAAACAGTAGTCTTTGTAAATAACTTAAAGTTTGGCTTACATATATATATATATATATATGTGTGTATGTACCGAACCCCTCAAACCTCTTTTGATGAAATTTTTGTGTGTTCAGGATCTGGGAATGGTTTGATTCACAAATCAGCGGAGAAGCGGACTTTGTCTTAATATCCTAATCGCTTTATATATTACACATACACAAATTTTGACCTTGGCAATAAAGAATTGCACGAGTCTATAAAATTTCTTTGAAATGGAACAGGTTTTTAATTATGCAAATGTTACCGTACAGTAGGTGACGATTCTTTGTTTTTTATTGCTAGTAAATTCCAAGTATATGTTTTATTGCTTGGACATAAAGCAAGAAAAAAGATATGTTTTTTTGTGGAGTGAGTCAAGCAGAAACAGCGATTTGGTTTTTTATATTCTTCAGATTTGCAGCAATGTTAAATTAAGTTCTTACTACATCTTATAACAAATTTTATAATGACATGATAAAATTTTATTAGACCATTAAACAGGCAATTCATTAACACTTTATACTAGACCACTTTACACATTATCCTGCACCATTACGAGTAGTAAGCAGATTTTCAGAAATTAAAACAAGTTATCAAATAGTCCATATATATATTACCTGTCCAGCCAAAGCATGCCGTTGGGTATCTGACACCCAACCAGGGTGAAAATAAAGAACTGCATCAGCTGGATCATCTTCTTCAGCCACACAACACTCTGTGTCATACACAAACACTATCATCATTTCCCTAAAGCAAAAAGTTATAAATTAGATAGAAACTCATAAAATGTTCCAAGAATTATCAGCGAAAGATATAAAATCACTTAACATTTATAATCTATAAAACAGTTGTAAAACAGATTAAATATTATTTTTATAACAATAAGTATATTGTAGTTTTTTCTAGCTTCTAGACAAATTTTAGATATTTCTAAACTAAGTTATAGATTAATTTTATTATTTCAGTCCAGTAACATTACTCAATTATAAGTAACAAAATGTAGTAAGTACCTAATCATATATAAAAGTATCAAGGCTTAATTATTCTAAAATATAATGAGAAAAATAAACAATATATTATTAACAGTAATAAATGAATGATTACATCATTATAATTTTATTTATTATTAGAAAATAAATATTATGAGTTATAATTATTATCTATGGAAATGGACAATAGTCAGCATTAAACAGTATTCTATGTACATATTTATTGTAATATATACTACAATTATTGTATTATTATGTTCTAAATTTCCGTTTAACTTAACAATTTAAACATTTTTTTTTCAAGAGCAGTTGTTACAACATAAAATAATTTAATTGCTACATATATAAATTTTTTTTAATTCTTCCAAATATTATTTATTGTTTTAAAACCCTAGCACAAACAATATGTTTAAATAAAATATAGTGTTATAGCTAACATCATATTTTATAACAAGTTCTACGTTTTTCTAAATAACCTGTTATTACAGATTGGTTTAGTAAATAAATGTTAATATATAAGAACGCATCCAAACATTCATCTACTTTCTCCATACCATAAGTTGTGCCTATCACATTAGAAGCTGATGTCTACGACTAGTGAAGCATAAAATACCTTAATCAATTTTTACCAACATAACTTATTCTACTTACTTAGCCATTGTGGATAGTTAAAACTTCACTTATTATTAATTAACAAAATCACAACATGTCCTTAAATGTTATAAAACAGATTTTTAATAAATCGATCGAATGCGCGTAATATTGTTTTTTGCGGAACTAAATAAACGTCCTACAACACGCGCTACAGACTATAAATGAATTTCATTTTGTCATTTCAGTTTTGGCTATTCAAATTTAAAATTGCGTATTGACTATGACAGACAGGAGTTTGACAAAACCTTGTGAAGCTGTCAATGTCGATTATTCTGTGGTTATTTTTCTTTAGTCACGTTTTATGTAAAAATTTCAACCACTTAATATCTTTACAAAAACTTTATAAATATAGATTTATTAATATTGTATCATTAGGGTTATAAAGTAAGAAAAATGTTTTGTTGTTTTTTTAGAAATGTAAATTACCGCCCTCTACACTATACAAATCAAATTACCGTGTGAATATTTTGATAGCTTCGAAGACTTACAAATGTTTTGTAAAACGAATCGAAAAAAAAATAAAGAGACGGTACATCTTTTTCATTCTTATTTTCTAAAAAGTCATTACATAGATTATATTATCAAGAATAAGTAATATATTTTTAGAAACTTTGCGCCTGCAAAAGTATTCCGAGGGCTATTGCGCATGAATTTAAGACAGACATTGCACGTGATTAAAAATTTTGTCGAGCATTGGATATCCTACAGCTTCCTTAATATATCGATTTTCACTTGTAAAATACATAAAATGATTCTTAATTTAAAATCGGACAAATTATCTTTGAATCGTCTATTCCTTGAACTTCAGTTACATTAATTAAAATATGTATTGAATTCATCAAACAATGCTATCATGTCGGATATCCGGTTCCGTGTCCTGTGATGGGGTCATACCAAGCCACCCGGTCTCAGGGATCAGTTGCCAATAGAATACTAATTATATATAGCCTACCAACTGTCCTTAAGGAGCTTGGTTTTCTTTACAGTAACGGTGAATATAAATTAACAATAAAATACTTTTTACTATACTATAAAAACGTACTAACCAATTATTTATTATTTGACGGCTCATTGGTCTAGTGGTTAGTACCCCTGACTGCGAATCCATGTGTCCCGGGTTCGATCCCCGGCTGAGACAAACATCGATGTGATGAGCATTTGGTGTTGTGCTTAGGTCTTGGGTGTTTAAATATGTATTTATATATGTATCTATAATATGTATGTATATTTGTTGCCTAGTACCCATAACACAAGCTTCACCAGCTTACCATGGGACTAGGTCAATTGGTGTGAATTGTCCAATCGAAAAAAAAAAAAAAAAAATTAACCATAATATAAAGAGCAGTGCTGGCCTAGTGGCTTCTGTGTGCGACTCTCACCCTTAAGTTCGTAGATTCGATCCCCGGCTGTGCACCAATGACTTGCTGTCTATGTGCGCATTTAACAATCGCTCGAACGGTAAAGGAGAACATCGTGAGGAAACCGGCTGAAAACGTCGATGGCTTGTATGAGGCAGTAGTCAAGCATCAGGAGGCTGATCACTTACTTGCCTAATAGATTTACAAATTATCATGAAGCAGATACATAAATCTGAGGCCCAGACCTAAAAAGGTTGTAGAGCCACTGGTAAATGTAAATATTAACCATATGACAAATTAGATTAAGAATCTAGTCTTGTTCAATATTTATCCCTCAAAACAAATTAAGAATTAATTATCATTTTGTCTTACATAATTTAGTTTTGTAATACAATGTTGATGTTAATATACATTCAATTAAAAAGAAAGTGATTAGATGTTGCATTCCAATGTTTTGCACAATATACAATAAAGTTTTGGTACTTTGAATAATGTTTTGTTTATAGCAAAGGTTGGGAAATTGGGAAAAGTGTTGTCTATCAAATCAAATCAACATTATTTATTCATTTAGGTAACACAATGTACACTTATGAATGTCAAAAAGAAGTACGTATTAAATACTACATGCTTTTAATTTTACATTCACTGCCAGTTCTCAAATCAAGGGCGTAGAACGGACGAGAAGAGCTGGCAATAAACTCTCCGCCACTCTTTTTAATCGCCAAGTTTTTTGTTCTACACAATTTTTGTCAAGTGAAGTCAAGTCAAGTCAAATCATTTATTTGAATTAGACCACCTAAAATGGCACTTTTGATCGTCAAATAAAATATAAAGATGATTCTAGTTGCCCCTTTCGAAAGGTAAATTCGTGTGGAGAAGAAAGGGCATGAAACTCCACACTTACTCTTTTGAAATAGGTTTACAATATTTTGCATACATTAGTTAAATAATTATATGTGAAGAAAATGTACTCCTAGAATAAAACTTCTATACTAAAATAGGCACAAAGTATCACTTACAAATTAAGCAATGCTCAAACTCAAACTCAAAATATCTTTTTCAAAGTAGGAAACCAAGTACACTTTTGAATCGTCAAAATTAAATTAATAAAAATTTTTATTTACACCCCCTTCACAACAAGGGCGCAGAGGGGCGGGGAGAAAAGGCCGAAAAACTTCCCCCCCCCCTTTTTTTTCCCCCACTTTTTTTAAAAAAATTTGTATTGGGGGAAATCCCCCCCCCCAGAATAAGGGATTTTTTAATTTCCCCCCATAAAAAAAAAAATAAAATTTTTTTTTTCCCTTTCCCCCGGGGCGGGGATTTTTTTTTTTTTTTCCCCCCCCCCCCCCCCGCGGGGGGGGGGACAAAACCCAAACCCCCCCCCCAAAAACAAAGAGGGGGGGGGTTGGGTCGGGGGGGGGGGCCCCCCTCCCCCCCCTTTTTTTAGCGGATAGGTCAATTAATCTAATGTTAGTATACATGTTCCTCACATATTTACAAATATCGAAACCGTAGAATATTATACATTAAATAGTAATAAAAAAAAACAATAAAACAGTGCGGGAGATAAAAATAAAATAATTACGGTTTGTAGTATTAAATAAAAAATAACTGAGATATGTAAAGTAAGATCAGCAACCAATTTGATTTTGACCAGGCTCTATGATTACTGTGTGTGACGTTAGTACTGCCTTATTTTAAGTAATACGTTAGTTAAAAAAGGAATGTCCTATGTAATAGTTGGGTGTGTCAGTCCACATTCCTCGATCCTGGTTGATTTTGTGTCACCGTGTTACCAACTCGTAAGATCGCATGTGTTAACGACTTTTCCCTTTTAAAGTTGTTCAAAAATTTCCGTATTAACGTGATTTTTTGTATTATGTTTTTAACTGTATGAAATTATCATTTTTATTTTTAAGTTGGTTAACTTTTTTTACTTATTTTTCTCCTCATATAAGCTCGTTCTTAAGCATGCCTGTATGTATTTAGTATGTAAGTAAAGATCACCGATGTTATCTTCACTTACATGTTACCGATGTTATTCAGTTGTCGTGATTTATGTAAACTAACTTTAATTTTGTTACATATAAAATTTTTAGTTAATAATAGAAGCGTAAACAAAATGTTAACAATATCGCACACTTTTGTACCCCACTTATAAATTGAATTTTAACATTCTCGTTCCAAATAATGTCCAATAACAAAAATGTCATTTAGATCTATGAACCCTTAGATAAACCAAGTTAGTTTTTGTTAGCGTCGCAACCCCAGTTCTTTTAATTTTATAGTAGTTACTAAGACTCATATTTTAAACCATTAAATTGTGTCGGTGAAAGACAAAAACCCCCAAAAAAAAAAAAAAAACAACCCCCCCAAATTGGGGGTGTTTTTTTTTCCTTTTTTTTTTCGCCCCGGGTGTTTGTTTTGGTTCCCCCCCCCCCCCCCCCCCCCCCCCCCCCCCCCCCCAAAAAAAAAAAAAAAAAAAATTTTTTTTTTTTTCTCCCCCTTTTTTTCCTCCCCCCCCCCCCCCCCCCCCCCCCCCCCCCCCCCCCCCCCCCCTTATAAAAAAAAAAAAAAAATTTTTTTTTTTTTTTTTTTTTTTTTTCCCCCCTTCTTTTTCCCCCCCCCCCCCCCCCCCCCCCCCCGCCCCCCTTAAGTTTTTTAAGGTGCGGGTCTCCCCCCCCCCCCCCCCCCCCCCCCCCCCCCCCCCCCCCGCCCGCGGGGGGGGGGCCCCCCCGCGGGGGGGGGGGGGGGGGGTTTTTCCCCCCCCCCCCCCCCCCCCCCCCCGGGGGGGGGGGGGGGGGGGGGGGGGCCCCGGCCCGGGGGGCCGCGCCCGGGCCGGGGCGGGCCCGCCGCGGGGCCGGGGCAGATCCATTAAATAGTAATACAATTGGGGCTCTTTTCCCCCCCCCCCCCCCCCCCCTCCCCCCCCCCCCCCAACAAAAACCCGTTTCCCTTTTCCCCCCCCCTCCCTCCCCTCCCCCCCCCCCCTCAAAAATTTTATTTTCACCTTTCACCTCACACCAAAACACAGGACCGCGCCCCCAAACACAAACCCAAAACCAAAAAAACCCACCCGCACCGGGGGGCCCCGGGGGGGGGCTAAACAAACACAACCCCCCCGGGGGGGCGGGGGGGCCCGCCCCCCCCCCCCCCCCCCCCCTTCCTTTCCCTTCCTCCGCCGTCCCCCCCCCCCTTCCTTCCCCCCCCCCCCCCCCCCCTTTCAAAAAAAAACAACCCCCCGCCCCCGGCGCCGCCCCTTCTTCCCCGGGGCGGCCCCCCCCAACCCCCCCGAACCCCCGTTCCCCCCCCCCCCCCCCCCCCCCCCCCTTCCGGCCAAAAAAAAAAAAACACAAAACCAAAAAACAAAAAAAAAAAAAAAACGGGGGGGGGGGGGGGGGTCCCCCCCCCCCCCCCCCCCTTCATATTTTTTTTCTTTTCCCCCCCCCCCCCCCCCCCCCCCCCCCCCCCCCCCCCCCCCCCCCGGAAACGCCGGGGAAAGCGGGGGGGGGGGGGGGGGGGCGGGGGGGGGGGGGGGGGGGCTGCGGGATTCGGTGTTAACGCCTTATTACAACAGAGACCGACAAGAAAGTATGAAAAATGACGATTTTTTTGGGGTTGTTTTTTTTTTTAAAAAAAAAAAAAAATCCCCAAAAAAAAAAAATTTTTTTTTTTTTTTTTTTTTTTTTTTTTTTTTTTTTTTTTTTTTTTTTTTTTTTTTTTTTTTTTTTTTTTTTTTTTTTTTTTTTTTTTTTTAAAAACTACATATTTTTTTTTTTTTTTTTTTAAATTTTTTTTTTTTTTTTTTTTTTTTTTTTTTTTTTTTTTTTTTTTTTTTTTTTTTTTTTTTTTTTTTTTTTTTTTTTTTTTTTTTTTTTTTTTTTTTTTTTTTTTTTTTTTTTTTTTTTTTTTTTTTTTTTTAACTGATTGTTCATTGAATAATATATTAAGCTATTTACTCAGTCGCTTTCCCATCAAATAATGCTCATCAATCATCAGGACTGTTCAAGCGAGCTAGGGCGCCAGAAAAAGTTTGTCAAAATTTAAGAAATTTGCATTTTCTGAATATTCTTCCTCTAAATAATAGGTGTTGTTTTAATAGTCTACGCAGACTTTTTCGCTTGCTTCATACAAAAGAATTCAACGCGTTACACGAAGCGTCCTCAAGGTCGAATGATGAGTGGTAGCTTACATCATTGCAAAACTATTTTGATTACAATATTTTGTTAAGTTTTTGGATGCCATGATCAGTTGAGGCTATAATAAAAAAACAGTGATTTAAAAGGTTTGAATATCAAAAGTAAAAATGAAGTTAAAAGACCTTATTATTTTTTAACAGTAATAATACTACGTTACTGACAATACTATTGAAAAGATTCCTATAATGTAAATATTTTCTATCTGTTGGCAAAAATGTCGAAAATGGAACCACTCGCAAATGTGCGGCATATATATATTTAAATACAAAGTAAAGTAGTAAAGCAATTGTTCAGAAGCTAAGATTTTTCCAAATAGCAAATATTCATATAACATCGGCGCGTTACGTAAAACTTAACGCTTAATTACAAGCACACAACGTAAGGTCGTAGAAAGTGAATCGACTCGCGTGAACCCTCAAAAAAACCCGCCATATTGCCAGTCTGTGACGAGCCGCCCGACCGATTTCACGTTTCCCGCCAACGGAGAACTCGCGCCTATCACCTGTTTCTTAAGTGCGTGCAGCCAATGACACTTATATTTATTGTGTTTTCGTGGATGTGAATTATGTGAGGCTTCTGTACTGTTAAATGGATTTTTGTATTTAATAGTAACTGTTTTGCAATGGGGATCGATTGGAAACCGTTCCTTTCAAAAATGGTAAGCTTTATGTAGAAAATATGAAATAGATTTCGTGCTAGATTTAATAAGGACTTATGCAACTTTCAAAACTGTTACGTGTTAAGAAATTTATGTAAAATTAAGTTATTTATCATGTGAAAGACATTTCGATGGTAATTTATTATTTTATGTGCGCATTACGACGGCATTCACAACTTTTACTCAATGCTGAAAGTTTTGGATCCGGATTTGTTGAATAACAGACTGGTTGATCTAATCGATTCATAAACAAAATAGTTTGTATTAATTATTAATATTAATCTTACTCTGACTGTTAAAGAATTCCTTTAATTTTTAGACTGTTTTCGAAGTTGGTATATAAGTGATTCGAATCAGAGAATGATTTAATTTTAGATAAATTTGTGGACATACACAAACGAAATTTTGCACACGTGCTTAAAATACATCATCATAATTAAATATTATTGTCAAATTTATAATCGTTTTGCAGCCGCTTGAAAATGTTTATGATGCTTTAAAGCAATAATAATTTAATTAATTTACAATTATTTATCAATTTTACATAAAATAAATGCCATGGATTTATTTTTTGTAACACAACGTTACAATAAAACCTGTGTACGAACGTAGAGTAAGTTGTAGCCGGAAGTAGAAAAAAACTTTTCCTATTCAAGTAGTATTATTATCAACATTTCTCAGCGCGGAAAAGGACAGTTTAAGAGATGGTATAAATGGCGACTTCTTGAAATGTTAGTGATCACTAAGTATGGCTCTAGTATATGAAAAACATACAGGAGTCATAGTACCCTCTTCATCTTTTTTCCAAATTTTAATTATGCTCCTCATCATCAAACATGTTCAAACGAGGACAATCAAATCACGCATGAAATATGTAAGAATACACGTGTGAAAATGACATAAGAATCGAACCAGACGCAGCGCTAACCAGATCCATACAACTTAATTCAGAATGCAAGGTTGCTTAAATGACTCGGCGAAAGGTCTCCATGGAGTTGCTGCAACTGTCCACTGAGTCATTCTTCATCACAGTTTTCTTGTGAACCCGACATAATCTGTTAACAGGATATTTGTTTCTAGTCAACCGTGTTCTGCAGTGGGTAGGGATTTTTAGAAGCAATTCAGAACGAATAATGTATTTTAAGATGATTTACATACATGATTCATAAAATTAAATAGAAAGCTTAATCACATTATCAAGGTAATGAGAACAAAATTTCCAGTCAAAATATACATTAGTCATAATTTTCTAAATACATGTAATATCCTGATTTTTTCTTTAGAATGTGCATATTTGATGTCATTAAAAATAGATTAAAAACTGCAATAGCAATTGCATGTTGACATAATAACACATTTCTAATGTTTAATGTGTTGTCATCACGACAATATGCACCTAATGATGAAGAAGCGTACACGAATATAGTACAGTAAGCATTGAAAAGAAAAATATGTTTATTAATGAATTATGCCTATTTACGAAAAACAATATTTATTTGCCGGGAATTGCACCCCTGGTGGTCTCATGCCGGTTTCCACACGATGTTTTCGTAAAAATAATTATTGCATAGAAAGATAGATAGTTGATGCATATCCGGTATTACCTCAGGGGTTGAAAGTCACACTATTAAATCACATCAAATAAGACTTAATCAAAATACCGCCTTCACTAGGGAAGATGGAGTCCCGCAAATCGCTAGTTCGATCAGCTCAGCTCAATAAACAACCCGAGCTGAGCCGTCAACTGAGCCAACAGCTTCCTTTAACCATTAGACTGGTCCTTCTCGAAAGGAAATTTGTTTCTCTACAATAATATACTACTATAATCTAATATTACAATGAAGAGTGGCTCTCACTGACATATAAGGAATGCAAAAGCCGATTGGCGAGACGGAACTTGCTTCGTCATCGCACTGCAATTTTGTATATTTTATTCTATAGACATATTATGTGATTGAATTTCTATGAAGTAACTTTGAATAGTTTTTGCTCTAAGCGGAGAAAAAGTGACCTATTTCCAAACCGGTTTAGATAAAATATGCGCATTTAACTGAACTGAACATTGCTACTATTTATTTTTAATGATGGCGTTTGAGGCTATGCTTGCTGCATGGAAAATGTTGGGGTAGGTCTATTTGAAATGGGTCCCTTGGGTTGAATGCCTTGGCGAACCATGAGGGCCCATCTAAGGGCGTGTGCGAGGGTAGGCTAAGGTGTTTTTAGTGGGTTTCCCTACCCCTCTGAAAGCGTCGATGTAGACCCAAACCCACAGTCCCCACGTCAGACTCGACATCCATAGCGCGGGCCTGCGTCAGCGCATTTTCACCTAGTTAAAAAAAAGTCTGTTCGAAACGTTTAAAGGATTATTCCATCTATATTACGCGACAACCTTTTAGGTCTGGGCCTCAGATTTCAAGGTAGTGATCAACCTCCTGGGCTTGACACATGCCGTCGCCTTTTTCATGTCTAAGGCAAGCCGGTTTTTTCTCGATGTTTTATTTCGAAGAGCGAGTGTTAAATGCGCACATAGACAAAAAGTCCATCCGTGCACAGCCGGGGATCGAACCTACGACCTCCTAGGGATGACAGTCGCACGTTGTACTAGACCAACACTGCTAACAAACAATAGTCCTTTATAAAATTATTCCTGTTGTCAAAGACTTGTGAAGCACCCAAAATGTGGAGTAAAGTTAATAATGCAATAAGTGCACGTTTTAAAGAAAATTATATTTAAAAGAAGAGTTTATATGTAGTGTCGACAATATATGTGTAAACGCCAGTCAAAAATAAAAACATATTCATTGACAATGTTATATGGGTTTTTTTATTTGTCAAATTAAAGCTTAGATTTCTAAATTACACAGTATGTAAATAAAACAATTATGAACGGTTTATTTAAAATTACTTTCTCTACTTTTCCCATACTCAATAAAACTTTCTTGAGCCACAAAAATTCTCACAATAATAATGTAGAAAAACAAGAAAGTGACATGTAACTGATACATTCATAGTATTGTACATATTCACATCACATTCGTATAATAGAATATAATTGGCCCATGCACAATACATTACACTATTATACTTATTATAGGGTCAAACTCGCAAGAGAATCCATTTTAATTCATTTACTTATTCACATTTAAATAAAATACTACGCGTCGAAACATTCAAACACTTTAAAAATATTTGATATAAATATACACACACATACACAAAGTCAAAAGACAAAAAACTAATGCTAACACAAGGTTTGAAACAAAAATGGCAATGTGCTGGTCATGTAACACGATACAGAGACAAGAAATGAACATTAAATACAACACATTGGAAGGGACCATCTGGGAAATGAAAAAGGGGCAGGCCAAAAAGAAATAGCAGGAAAAGACTGGCAGACTTGGCAAAGATGAGACATCTTGAAAGGGTTGGAAGAGGCCTTCACTTCAGAACCTCATTTGGACCCAAATCCACAGGCGACTAACATACTAACAACATTTGAAATGGAACTTAAGAAAATAAAAGAGACTTTATATATACACACAAATACAGACACAGTCCCACATGCCTAGGGCCTCGTTCTAACCAGCTCGGTTACACTAGGTAGCGAATAACACTGTTAATTATAATAAATTCTCAGGTCCTTATAACTATATGGTCAAATGCTGTTAGGAAATTCCACCTCACAGCTTATCCTTCTTAGGCAATTCGTTTAGGATCTCCGCCATTGAGTTGTGGAATAGGCTGCCCGACTCCATACGATTGGCTACCTCCCTAACATCTTCTAAAACTCTTCTACATAAACATTTCTTAACCATATCCTATCCTGCTCAATCGTGACTTTTAGAATCACATTCTTGTATTTCTTATTCTTTTGTATCGCAATTCATGAATCCGTGAGATTTGCTTTTAGTTTATTTTATTAAATTTGTTTTGTACTATTTTAGATTAAGGTTGGTTATTCTATAATTTTTTTATAAGTTTTGGTTATGCACTTCTGGAACTCTGGAACAAATAATATTTCTTTTTTTTTGTATTTTTACTTACTAGGGTTGCCTGGAAGAAAGCGATATTGCCGCTCGTTGCATCGTTGTTATGTTATTTGTTTTTCTATAAATGTAACGAAGTGTAAATAAATAAATAAATAGTCACCAAAAGACGTAATACCTGGGACTAGTCTGTAGAATATATATTTATATCGGTACGTGGCTAAAACACGTAGAGAATGTGCGCAGGCGCAGACTACAAGGACGCTGATAATATTGAAATGTTTGTTGCTTTACGGTATGTGGATATCAATATGATTACGAACGAAATACAAAATTTACTATAAGGAGACACGCCTGTATATACTTGGCAGTATTAATTTGCTTTAAAACGTATTTCTAGATATAGTATATTTTTACTCTCTAAGGTATAATATTTATTTATTTACACTTTGTTGCATTATAATATAAAAATTTAACATAATTACATGAAAGGCAACTGGCGGCCTTATCGCTTTCAAGCGATCTCTTCCAGGCAACCACTGTGAAAAAAAAAAAAAATGTATTAAATTGCATAAGGTAGGCAACATATTACATAAGAAAGGTAATATAACAACAATACCTATGTAAATTGGTCTGCTGTTGATAGCGTATCGTATATTTAAATCTCTTAAAATTAATGACATTTTATTTAAGCATGAAACCTTCATAGCGGCAAATTTCATTATAATAATTTGATAATGAATTCAGAAACTGATGAAATTTAAAGTAGATGATTGGCGTTTGATGGACGTTGTGAAATGTCAAAGACACGGAAAGACGGCTATTTGATTGATCGGGGTCATCTTTAATTATTTGCTGATTATGGTGATTTAGGTCAAATATTTAAAAAAAATATTCTGACTAAAGATTGATTGACTTTTTTCAATGTTTAAATATTACACTTCCAATTAGCTATCACATGAAAAATACTAAATTCCATGCATAGACTAAGACAATTAACTATTTAAATAAGCAAGCAAGCAAGCAAGAATAAATATGTTTTATTGAAAGGTTATAGATTATACACTGAAACTTATGTTGTTAAAAATATGTGCGCAATATTGCCTACAACATGAATAGAAAGTTTATCCAAAATTTTACTAAAATCATTCTGACAGTACATTTGTTGACTTCATAAAGTACCTTAGGCTTAAAATAAATAACAAGAATCCCTTTTCACACGTTGTTTACGCTTAAGTCCCCAACCAATTAAGAAAAGCTTATACCAGTTACCCAGCAGTTAAACTGTTTTATTTTAGTTGTCTCTGTTCTATCTGTTCGTGCGTAGAAAGGTATTGAAGATATTATATCAAGGTAGAATGTAGGTCACTATTTAGCTGCAATGTCGACCAGTTGTAATCTGACAGGAATTTAAGGTGAACGTCAATTGTCATAAAAAGAGTAATGACATTTGACAGGTTGAAATTTCATAGAAAATAAAGAAAAAACTTTATTAAACATAATTAAAAAGCATGTATACTTAAAAGAGACGTACTAGCCCCCACAGTAGCGTGGGCAGCTAATCTCTTCCATTTGACATATGATTTTAGGTAATTTACTAAATAAATTATACATAACACTTACAATTTTATAATTAAACTGAATTTGCACAAGAAGAATACTTTCCGTTTCAGACAGTTTAGGACAGGTTAAGAAGATGTTGCATAAGGTTGTTAGTGAATGTATAAAGATTTTTAAGAATTTTTAACCACTAAAGATGAAAGGACATCGGAAAATGGAAAAACCAGAAAGAAGAAAGAGGGGACTAATTCAGTTCATATAAGTGATTCTCCTCTAAATTAAAATATTTTTTCAAAATCTTATTATTCTCCACTAAATAATAATCTTATGAAGATCTGCCACGATAGATAGACGTGGAAACAATTGGGGGAGGCCTATGTCGACAGACAACCTGACCAAAGTGGTTGCTAATAAATTATTATTTTCGCTATGTAAATTAAAGTTAAGAATACCTACTACTGTTAAATAAGAATAGCATGTAAGTTAAAAAGGTCAGCGAAAAGGGCTTTTATTATTATTGATAATATAATAATCTTATGAATTGGCCAGCGACATCTATTCTGTTTATTATTTCACAAATTTAATTTTATAAACAGTTTCGTTTCTTAATCATTCACAGAGATATTGGGGTTGAATCCCGACGAAACAATGCTTTATGACAATATATTATAGATTTTCATATCGATTTCTATGTAAATGTGTGTGTTATTTGTTGTTGTTTCTTTAAATTATTTTATCTTTTTTATTAAAGTTGTAAAAAAATAAAGATTCGTACAAACATCCCCATGATAGGCATATTTATTGGCTTACATGCCATAAAAACATATTGCAGTTTTGGAACATAAAACTGAATAAATATTTAAATCTTTTCCATATATGAACTAGACAATCACTTTTTAAAAATACCGAAAAAAAAAGTATTAATTACATTTATGGTTTGACATATTTGTGATACAAAAAACTGGACAGCATTGAGGAAACGCGTTTCTGTCGTAAAATAAATAACTCTGCTGTCTTCCTTGATATACCTATGCGTCTGAGTGCATACCTCAACTAAGGATGTCAACTATTTTATTTATTCATTAATCATTGGCTAAAACAATTACGATTAACATATAAATGACGTTTTGCATGTATTTCCCCCCCCCTTTTGGGGGAATTCTTTTTTTTTTCTCTTCCTCCTTTTTTTATTTTTTTTTTTTTTTTTTTTTTTTTTTTTTTTTTTTGTAATTGTGATCTTGAGATATTGAATTTCTCAATGCGTACCTAATAATATATTTTATCATTATAAAAATACATTCCAATTTTGGAGTAAGTAATATTTGGATTTGAGAATACAAATTATATGTATTCCTTCATGAGCGTTCCAATTCTTGTGAGGTTGGCAACGCACTTGCCTTCTGGCATATGAGTGTCCATGGGTATCAATCACTTAACATCAGGTATCTGTCCGTTTGCCTCCTCTTACATAAAGAAAAACACAATATTTTTAGTTAAAACTAGCCTCAAACATTCTCTGTTTGCAAAAAGAACTAAAACTGTCAATAAATTCACTCAAATGAAAATGAATACTTAAATAATCTAGCTAACAATAGTAACTATACTGAAAAGTACTGTTGAATAGTGTTTTCTGCAAAAATCAGTAAAACGTGGTTGATTGAAAAAAGGTTCCATATGTATTTTAAAGGAAGGATGGTAGAGTGACGGCCCTAACTAAACGTAAATACATGCTTTTGCATTTTTCATTTTATACACTGTTTTTGAAGTATGAGTATTTGCAAACACAATACGCATTCCTTTAAAATTTATCATCCTTTGTTGTCTTTGAATTTCACAGATTCAACCCGACATAAAATATAATAATAAAGCCTTTATTCATCCACATCTTATTAACATACATTTAACTATAATAGATATAAATAGAATTTTTGCTACTCTAAGATGCGCTTTCTATTTTAATTTTTTTCCATAATTCCCACCCACCCTTCCCTTTAATATATTTTTAGTGACGCTTCCTTTTTTTTCAATATTATTTTACTACCTCTTCTCTTTTCATATACCTCACAAACTTAAGGCTTCCAAGCCTCATTGTACTTCTTTTTGAATTAGTAACCAATTCCAAAATTTCAGCAAGACCACAAACCGTCCCCCACACTCCTCCATTTCACCTATCCTCTCTACAGTACAATATACAAGCAGTTCCTTTTCCGATTCGATGCAGGTAACTCCCAAAGCATGACCAAGAGAACCTGAACGAGCCGATAGGAAAGCGATCCCCACCTTCCACCCAGTGTTTCAAAAGGGACGAATAAGATCAACAGTTTGTAAACCAAACCGACATTCACTTAACTCATCCCTCCATTCTAGCAAAATTCGGGAGAAGGCCTCCGCTAACTTTTTCCAGCCTAATTTATTTCTTGCCATCTTCATAAAATATATTCTTTCAAAACGTTTAATAAAACTTATTCTTGTATAATTCCATAACTGTATATGAATGAATTAATATCAATAATTATAGTATTTTGATATAATTAATTCAGATTTCAGGCAAATTACGATTTATCCTAACTTGGGACTAATAAGTTATTTAAGTCGTTAATTTACTAATAAACGGCTCAAATATAAGATTCTTTCCTCCAACTACGATTTCAATCCCTTTGGAGTAGAGACTCTTGGGCTGAGGGGTTCAAAATGCACAGGCGCTTATTAAAGATTTAAGTTGGCGCCTAGTGGATAGTGCCGGTGACCCCAGAGCTGGGGCTTTCCTCACACAACGAATAAGTATCGCAAGACAGCGAGTAAATGCTGCCAGCCGTAAAGATACACCGCCAAATAGACCA